>NJET01000154.1:21962-51315 GCA_002591415.1 Ophiocordyceps australis | reverse complement strand
CGATTTTTAAGTACTTTATACGCTATCTATTAGGCACGAAGGACGAAGGAATTTGCCTCGGGGGTAATTACCCTATAGAAAATCTAAAGCTTCGCGTCTACGTAGACGCCTCCTTCGCCGATAATACTACTATACGCTACTCTACGGTAAAGTATATTATTTTTATAATAGATAGCCCTATCTTCTAGAAATCGAAGAGATAGACTCTCGTAACGACCTCTACCACGAAGGCCGAATTTATTAATCTTACGCTAGCTAGTTAAGCTACTATTTAGTAGCGAAACCTACTATTTAACGCTAGCTTCCGCTAGCCTACGCTAATCGTCCTCTTTACGGATAGTTAAAATACTAGATTAGTAGTACTAAATAAAGCAAATATAGCACGCACGCGTTATATCGATCGACGTTATAAATAGATTATTTAACGCACTAATAAAAGGTATTTTTCCCTTTAGTATATCTTAACGACCGCAATAACGGTAGATAGGCTTACGAAGCTACTTTAGCGAGTAGTATACTTAGAATTTAAAAAGTAGCTTAAGCTCCGAGGCCCCTTTAAATTAATAGAATAAAATAAGTAGGGTTTCCTAATTAGGAGTATAAATATATTTAAGGAAATACCGGAAATAGTATATTTATACTTTATTACTTATAAAATTAGAAGGGCTCCTAGCTATATAGCTAGGAGGCCGTATTATAGGGCTAGCCTACTTTAGCTAGCTATTGGCTAGGGTTATGCCGGATTGTATCCGAGCTACTAGTTTAGTCCTGCCCCTCTTGTGCGAGGGTGCAGCTAGCTTTCTTCTCCCACACACACAATTTAGCACTACTTTTCCGATCCACTGAAGCTGGTGCAACACACTTAGTAATAGTAGTACTCTCTAGTACTACTAGTAGTAGTAAGTAGTATGACTCATCAATCTTTGCTCGACGTGGATCCGGCGGTTTGCCCCACTTCAACGCCGAAGGGGCGGAGGACGCCGAGCACGGCGCATTTAATTACCCTCGCGCGCTTGTGCCACTTGGTCGACGACGTCAATAGCCCACACGCTTGCGCACCTTGTTCCTCATGGACCAATTGCCTTCGTACAGCGACAGCCGCGGCCCGTCGGCTTGCCAGCTCTCCGACAACGCTGCCCGAGACAAGAGCCAGCTCCTCCCACCTGCAATGCTTTACCTTGCCGGACGCTTCATCCACTCAAGCAAGCCCCAGGCGCCCCCCTTGTATGAGTTGTCGCACTCGGTTGGCTTCCTCGGCGACACAGATCGTCTTGTACGCATCGAACGCCTCCAACACTCTGTCAGGCACCACAGCGGCGCGCCTCATGTCTCGACGCGTCCTCGCCACCTATATAATCTGGAGCATCCCACCATGTTCGCCTCGCTCACCGTGCAATTCGTGGCTGACAAGACATCACGCCAGAGCCTCTGTAGCTTTGGTATTGTGAGGTTTCGCCCGACCCGCCTATCCTCGTCCACAGGCCACCGTGTCCATCGCATTGCACGCGGGCCCGATCGTCAATTCATTTGCCGTGACATTCTCTTCACCGCCATGCCAGCAAAAGGAGATGCCGTGACAATCGAGTGGTTTGACTCCTGTAATCTCCTCATTGCTCGCGAGACAGACAGCGGTGAACTGCGGTCACTTTTTGTAAGCGCAGAGTTGGAAGCGTCGACCCGCGATGCCCTCGTGTCCGCATGGGTCTTGAGAATCTGGATGGAGCAAGCCTCCAATCGCAGCAAGTGGGACAAGCGGATAGACGAGGGTAGGCCCTCTTCATCTTTGCTTGACACTTGTCTGGCTGCAGTCCGCTGACGAGTAGCTAGCAAAACGCATCGTCATGCCGTGAGGAGCCTACCAAGACCTACACAGCACATTCAAACCTTTTTCCTCTGATCGCTGCCTTGCCCGTCGACAATACTTGCCGTCATCGACTTACGATTCAAATACCAGTCAGCATTGGTCGTTAGTAAACGTCCCATAGGCTAACTTTGCCGTCCTTTGCACCCGCCGCAATCCAGTGCACGGCCTTGGCTTGACGTATCCTCCGCTGCTTGACAGTAGTGTCTGTCGATATTCGCAAGCTTTTCTCTTCATCAAGCGGCTTGACATGCTCAAAGCTTGAAGCAAGATGCAAATCACTGGCAGCTGCATCAGTGGATTGGGCTGTGCATATTTGTCCTCGAGGATTGGAGCTCTGTTGTCCAACATGGGCAAAGGCGACAGCATAGGCTCCCACCTTGTGCCACTGAAGCACAGCTAGTTCTTTGATTGTCTTGCAAGAGTAGACTCTGATGTTGGAATCCCACCCGGCCGTGGCAAAAATTTTGCCGTCGGAGCGGACCGAGAGGCTTTGCTGGCCCGAGTGCTTTGTATCTACAGTTTTGAGCGGATGCTCCCAAGCCTTGAGATTGGCTGACGGCCGAGAGGTGACAGAGGCTCCTTCTGCTCTAAGCGCGCTGGATAGGAGCGAGGCGCTAGACGTCCGTGTTGGCGGGCCATCATGGCCAGCAACACGCTCCACAGCGGGCACTGCAATAGAACATGGCTGCTGGTCAATTGGAACGGGATGCTTGACTAACATGGCGTCGGCTGCAGATGAGAAGAAACATTCGTGATTAGGATGGACATCAATGGACAAGACGGGTTGTGAATGAGCTTGACATCGATACGTGGTTAGCCACTGGCCCGCGGCTTCAAGTCGGTGCACAGAAGTGTAGCCATTTTCGAAGCCGGCAAGGAGGGTTAGACAGGTGCGGTGATGAAGCAGGCATAGACTCATCACCATGCCATTTTGAGGACCGGGCTTGATTGTGTGAGCGCGTGATTGGGACGGCAGGGTATAAATGTCAATCTGGACCGTCAGCGTGGCGTCGCACCAGACAGGCAACACAAGGACGCACAGCTTCGGCGAGGATGGTGTTGGGGACAGCCACGAGTATGTCAGAGGCTCCGTCGATGCCAGCGCTGCTCTCCTGCCTCGCGCTCGGACAGGCGGCAAAGGGGCAGAAATTGAGTGTGTTGACGTCGAGCAGGTGCAGCAGCCAGGGCATGCGACGTGCGACGGACGCATCCTCGACCGGAAGCAGCGTCGACAGATGCTGCTCATGGTGCGCCGCGAGGCTCCAGACCATGAGTTTGTGATCTCGACCGTGTCTTGGCAGCGCTTTAGATCCGAGACTATTGCCTCTGCTTCGACGGCATTTTGTCATACATACGTTATAACTTTGTCTCGGCCCCAGCCTTGGACGCCCAGAATCGACATTTCATGAGCCTTCCACACGGCAGCCGCTCGCATGGTGACGAGGTCCCAGAGTACCACGAAGCCATCCGCGTCGCCCGTTACCAGCCGCTCGTTGTCTCTAATGAAGGCTGCTGCATGCACCTGGGCCTTGTGCCCGCGCAGCAGCGTTCTGGGCACCGGACGAGGCAATTCAGCCATGAAGAATCGACGTTGAACAAGGCAAAGAGGGCATTCGACGCATTGAAGCCGACATATAGAGAGCGGTCGAGGTAGAGTCCAAGATGAAGGCGAGCGAGCATTGGTCCTAGACTTCCTAGACTGAAAGCTGCGCTGGCTGCAGTCACGTGCACCATCCTTGACCTCTTCGCGCCTCGACCTTTGTACTCGTCGGCCATTCAACTCTTGCTTCTCTTGCTAATCGCCTTTTCTCCTGCATGCAGCACGCGTACTATGGATTCAGCCATGTTGGACAATTTGTCTTTGACCCCGCAATCCATCTACCTGATCGGCCTCGGTCCTCGATGTGAAGCCCGCCTCATCGGGGACCCAGCTCGTGTAATGCCAGCGCGCCTCTTCTCCTGACGGATCCATCCTATTCATAAGCGAGCCTACAGCCAGTAGCGGCCTGTCGTGCCATCGTCATGTCTTGCATTTCATCAGCCAAGAAGCAGGCGACGTCACCCATTCGGCAGCCTATCCATGGACCAAGACTCGGCTTGGTCTGTGCCACCGGGAGAGACGAATCCTCTGGTCTCGAGGCTTGACGTCGATTTCACCCAAGGGTACGCCCAGTTGCGTGGCGGTGATGCTGCCGGTGCCTTGGCCTCTTCAGTCCCCGTCTGCCCTGAGACTTCAACACGATGCTTGCCGCCCTTGGTGCTCATCCCTTCTGATGACTCTCAGTCTTGGTCAAGCTATTCAGGGCTTGATTAAGCTATGTGTGCCGTGGTCTGAAGATGAGACGTACGACAAGGCCTCACCGCCAAACAAAAAATGTGTTCCACATAAAAGGACCATCACACGTGGCAGAGGGGCCCTTGCACCGCAAACGTGCCGTACCTCATATCAAGCTCAAGGGTCGATATTGACTCGGCCGTCGCACACCATCCTGTCAGAGTCTGACAATTGCATCACCTAGTCTGTCCGAAGAAGCCGGCTCGGGCAATGCCAGCTCAGCAGTTAGTTGCTCGTGCCGACCACGATGCGCGCCTAGTAGCTTCTATTTATCTATTTATCTATTTCTTTTGAGAAACCCCTCGGAGTGAGGGGACATTTTGATCGAGACCGGGCCAAGTGCTACTCGGCGTAACATGTTGGCCCCCGTGGCAAGCTGGATCTTCAACCATGTCCAACAGCATGAGATGAAGCGTTTGGATGTATCTGGCAATATTCGCCGCCCTCGCCCTCTCCAATGACACGTATATTCAGTCAGAAATAGCATCATCGACACAGCACAACATGAAGACGGCTGCAACAGCCCCAAAGTCGAGGCGTGTGCGGACCGGCTGTCTGACATGTAGACAGCGTCATCTCAAATGCGACGAGGCCTTGCCCGACTGCTTCAACTGTCGCCGAAGTAAGCGGCAGTGCAAACGCGGCCTTCGCCTCAACTTTCTCGAAACCATGGTTCATGTCCCGTCAGGCCTGGCATCGTCGCCAGACTGGACTGGTATGCCCTGCAAAAGCCTGCTCTCTCTTGACTCATTGCACGGCTCACGTGCTTACATGATGGGATCGACCTAGTCGGCTTTGTCGATGAGTCTCTTCACATTGCCTCCGAGTACCGAGGCGGGCTCAAACGATATTCCACACTGACCAGACCTATCGCGCCAGGGCGTCGGTACGGATGGCCTTCAAATAAACAAGCCAGCCAAAGTCCGACTAAGCTTGTATTAATCCAGGATAGACCACAAGGCCAACAGAGACGAGCTGCCAAGTTACGAGAGGGATATTTTGAAGAAAGTGTCGACATAATTATCCGTGATTCGCCAGTCTTGAGCAATGGGGAGGCGAGGCATAAATTCTTGGATAAGAGCTTTCAATCTGGACAAGAATCGGCCAAGCAGCATAACCAATCAAGCGAAACCGCCTCGATCGAGTCGCTGGCAAAAGAGAGCCAAGCCAGTTCTCTCAGTCTCAGCCGCTGTGCCCAAGAGAGCACCAGTGCCGCCAATGTCTGTTCCCCAGAAAACATGTTGGCGGATCAAGGCCAGCGCGACTTCATCGGCACACAAGAGGAGCTTGATTTTATGCGGGCCTTTGTTGACGGAGTTGGCACCTGGATGGATTCGCTCGACTACGACAACCACTTTAGCCAGGAGGTGCCGTGCCGCGCCCTTGCCTCGCCTATGCTGCTCAATGCGCTTTTGGCCTGCGGCGCCAAGCATCTCGCTCTGAGCGACCCACGGCTCGATGACCGAGCAGAATGTTACTACAATACTGCCACCTCTCAACTCCTTCGCAGCCTGCAGAACCGTGATCGCGATAGTGGCGAATGCGCCGCTGCTTCCATCATTCTCTGCGTTTACGAAGTTCTATCCGATAAGCCTGCTCGTGAAATGAACCACATTAGCGGCGCCAAGATGATGATTAAGGATTGCGGCTGGAACGCAACGGGTGTCGGCATGGGCTCTGCCTGCTTCTGGTTCAGCGTCGGCCTCGAGGTTCTTTGCTGTCTTGCTACCAATTGGCTGCCACGAGACCCAGACGAATGGGGCCTTGACATGGACTGGGTCAACAACCACGGCCATCAGGATAGCGAGCAGGCGCATCATGTCTGGTTGCACCGAGCCTTTTACATCGTGGCCAAGGCGGCCACTTTTCGTGCCCGAACTCTTCTCTTTCTAGATACAGATCCCCATGACCAGCAGGCTAGACTGGCGTCTCGCCTAGCTGAATGGCAGCACCTCAAGTGGCTCTGCGAGGTCTGGGACAATCAATGTCCACGGTCCATGCATCCAGTTGGCTATCTCCCGATGCCAGACCAAAAATCCCATTCTTCATTTCCGAGGTTCTGGTGAGCTGGCATGACATGGCTTGGGGCGGACCGTGTCACGGGCTAACTGTTGTCGCCTAGGCTGACACGACATTCAGGTCTCCTTGCTCGACTCTTTTACCATGCCGCACAGTGCATCTTGACGGCAACACATCCTATAGAATCGAGCCAAATCTCAAAGCAGATGAAACTACTTCAGCTTCACCATGCTCGACAGGTGTTGGGACTGGTGGCTAGCAGCAGAAAGGATAATATAACGTCGATAGCAATTCAAACCGCCACCATGGCTGCCGAGATGCTAATGGACAGGAGCGAGCAGGTAGAGGCCAGTAAGATGCTTGAAGCCGTTCGATCCAAGAGCGACGGGCGTATAAGGGACGCAGAAGAGAAATTGATGAGAGAATGGGTATGTGAGAGGCCAAGGTCTTTCACAGTGCCCTGTGCCGTCAATCATGAGTGGCGGCCTCAAATAACTGTGTCGGTTCAAGATGTATGGACCATGTCCAAATTTTCACCAGAAGGAGATTTTGGGGCCCATTCAATGGATCATGTGGTGCGTCTGGGACAACGCGAGTCAGGTTTTGTGGGCTGGAAAGATGTAGATCATGGGCCGGAGCGACAAGTTCAACCTGGCCAACAAGCATGCCACAGGTGACGGTTTGGTGGCGGCGATTATGAAGACGAGGCTCTGCCGCCTCCTTGTTGAGTAAAGTTGACACTGTAGCCTCCCGTCTTATCATCCTTGACCATTTGGAAGTTGTTGGTGCTGAGGCCAAAGGGTTTGAGGATGCCATCGCCGAGTTGGCGAAGTTTGCCCCACATTTCACCCGTCTCGGCCTCCTGGGCGGCCTTTGTTCGAGGCGGAAGGGTTTGAAGCTGAGCGCGGACAGTGCGCATGTCAGTTGGTGAAAGACTAGGCATGCTAGCCAAGGTGCGATAGTCGTCTTGGGCACCGGCGAGGTTCTGCCAGCCGCCGGCCTCGGAGCGCGCTCGAGCACGGCGGAGCAATGCCTTGGTGCGAATTCGATCAACGTCGGCCTTGTTCGTGTCCGTGATGGGCTGTGGCTGGGGCGGTGCCGAGCGAGCAGCGCCAGGGCTAACAATTTCGTGCTCGACATCAGGGGTTGCGACTGCTGCGCTGTCGGCAGCGCCTGATGAGGGTGTCAAAGTCGCCTCATTGGATGGAGTAGTAACGGTGGTGGCATCTGATGGACCTTGAGCTACAGGGTTCACGGCTTGCTTCTCATATTCGGACAAGCTGTCAATGGCCTCAGAGGCTGTCTTGATGGCGTCATTCCATTGCTCGAGCTTGAGATGGCAGGCTGCAATGTTGCTCTGCAGGACGGCATGGTGGTAGCGCAAGTAGTTGGGGCACGATGCTATGGAATCGTGATATCTGGCCAAGGCGCTATCGTAGTGCTTGGAGGAGAAGAGCGTGTTGGCTTCTGCCTTGAGGGTGTGAGATTGTTGCAAAAGGGTCTGATGTCATGAGCGTCATCATGAGTAGCCGTGATGAATATGGTGTTGATCAAGACAAGCTAGTATCGACTTACCGCCTCCTCGTCAGGCGAGAAGCGCAGGAGCTCTGGATTCTCGTGCTCGGGCGCTTTGGCTTGCGAGCATGATGCATCCTTGGCTTGACGTCTTGGCTCGTCCATGGGAAGTGGAGCCACAGAGAGGCTAAAGGTTGCGCACACTCAAAGGGGAGCTGAAGTAGGGGGTGAGGTGAAATGCAGGATGGAGGAGAGGGCGATGAGAATAGTAGCGTGCGTGCATGGGCGTGTGTGAATGGGTAAAGCCGTGGTGCTTTGGAGCGGCAAAAGCCTTGGCAATGGTGGGCAGTAAGTGGTCAATGGTGGGCAGCAAGTGGTCAATGGTGGGCAAGTAAGTGGTCAATGGTGGAACCCGAGGCGGCGCGACAAAACAAGAGGTGGGGGCGGGGGTTTGGAGTGCTCGTGTGCGTGCTCTTGGGAGGAGGGAAAAAGCTGCAAGGCACAAAGACTCTTTTCTGCCTTGAGGAGACTTCCAAGGGTTTGGATGACTCACCTGCGGTCCAAGTGAGGGCTTGTATTTTTTGGCATTGGTCATCGACACCAGGCATTTGAGTAGTAACTTTTGGAGACGACTTTGACGGCATTTGACCATGGCGCAGCACAGGGAGTAGGTCAAGCCGTATACACTTTCACGCGCCCATTGACAAAGCCATTCGCTCCTTGGCCTCGTCACTGGTTTGCTCACTCACACCTTGGGCTGACGCCAATGGCTGTCACAGATTTCCGCCCATCCGGGCCTGCATCTTTGACATGGATGGCCTCCTCATCGACACCGAGGACCTCTACACGCTGTGCATCAACAAGGTGCTGGAGCGCCATGGCCGGCCGCCAATGCCCTGGTCTGTCAAGGCCAAGCTTCAAGGGCGGCCTGGCCCTGCTGCCACGCAAATCTTCCAGGAATGGGCCCAGCTGCCCATTTCGCACGAGCAATACATGGCCGAGTTGACGGAGCTGCAGCGCAAGCACTTTCCCTCTGCTCAGCCACTGCCGGGAGTGGCGCCTCTGCTGGCCCATTTGCAGCCCAGAGTACACTTGGCGCTGGCCACGAGCTCTCACGCTGCAAACTTTGCCCTCAAGACGGCTCACTTGGCCGACTTGTTTTCCCTGTTTCCCGCCAACTGCTGCGTCTTGGGAGACGACGCCCGCGTGCCTCGTGGGCGTGGCAAACCTCTACCCGACATCTTTCTCCTTGCTCTGCAGGCCATCAATGATTCGCGCCCGCCCGACGAGCCCCCCATTAGGCCTGAAGAATGCCTCGTCTTGGAGGATTCAGTCCCGGGTGTCGAGGCGGGCCGTCGGGCTGGCATGCGCGTCGTCTGGTGTCCACACCCTAAACTCAAGGAGGAGTATGCCGGCCGCGAGGATGCCGTGCTGGCTGGCCGCACTGGCGAGGCGGGCAACGTTGACATGCACCAGCTGGGCGAGCCGGGGGATGGATGGGCCCAGCACATGGCCACTCTCGAGGCTTTTCCTTATGCCGACTACGGCATCGAGGTCGCTCCGTCTCACGCCTGCCAATGAGGCCAGTCACGGGCCATTTGCCCATGTATGAGTCGTTCGCACACTGCAGGGTACATTTGTATGCCATGGCGCCCCGAGGCGGCAACCGCTCCTCCACGCCAAGCCACATGCAGGCTGTGCTTGCTATCACGCTGGCACGGCAGACGGGCGCAACACCAATGGCGCCAGATGTTTGCTTACTGTCCTTGGTGCTAGGAATCGGCCTTTGACGCATAAGTGCAGCGGATAATGGTTACAAGCTCTCGTATAAGCCCTGGGTATATAGCTGCTCTTGGAAGTGTCCGGCATGGGAATAGCCTTCTCCCGGCAAGCAATAGACAACTGTTTTCCCCCGGTGGCGCAAATCAGAATATCAAGGTGCTAGTCCTAATAAGAACCCACTCACGCAATGCTGCTGGACAGTTTCGTCATTGGCCATCCATCGTGTTTAGCACTGCTGCTATTATTTGCCATCGCTTGGCAAGATGCAAAAATCATGCAAAAATCTACTACTACTACTACTACTACTACTACTACTACTAGTAGCCATATACGTACATACAGAACTGTACATACAAGAATGAATACGACATGGCTAGTAGTAGTAGTACGTAGTATGTATATATGAGTATGTATGTAGTATGTATGTACTGCTACTACAGTACTAGTACTAGGGGTAATGAGCGAGTGCTACTACCGTTGCACAAGATATCCATCAGCCCAGGTGCTGCGGCCGTCGTCGTGCTTTTTTGACAGTGCAAAGCCCCATTGGGGTGCTTAATAGTACTACTAGTAGTATTACTAGTAGTACTACTAGTAGTAGTACGCAAGCACAACGCGGTACCTTTTTCCCGACGTATTGGGGCATTGGTGTATTTCCAGGAACTCGAGCCCCCTTTTTGAGGCAATTGGTCTAGTCAACTCTCATCATCTAGGGGATCGGCATTGGCCTTGTCCAGCTGTACTAGGCTGTTCGCTACATGTAGTCTAGACTACCACGTCAACGAGCCGTAGTGGTAATGACACAAACGGCGGCTTGAGGCGCCAACTTGGAAAGCTGCTGCCGCGTGCAGGGTTTGACGGCATGAACAGCAAACGGGGACAACCCTGGCCATCAGCTTGATTGCTTTGGGAAAAGAAAGCCTGCGTTACATGGCTTGGGCAACAAAGTACCAGCATATCCACCAAAACTGCATTTGCCGATCAATGTCCCATCCGATGCTTTGGCCTCATTCGCTTGATGCCGCTTCAAGAGGCAGGGGGTCACGCCTTGTCACGACGTCGACTTGGTCCCTCACTTGAGCGGGACCCGGCAAGCGCCAGATGTCTTGGATGGTTCGGGACCTCGTCAATTCGTGCCTTAAGAGTCGCATGATCCTCGTGCCTTATACCATGGCTGTGTTGGAGCAGGCAGCCAGACAACAGTCCCTGTTCGTGCCCGTTTAGGCCCAATTGTCGTGTCTCTGTCGTGCCCTCCATCTCCCTATTTGCTCTTCGTCATTGTCTTGTCTAGCATGTGGTTCCAGGCGACAGCCCTGTTTGTTTTGTCGGCGCTGCCTGCGCTGGTACAGTCTGTGCCAGTGTCGGAAGATATACCAACCGACTACGATGCTGTCATTGCAGGCGGTGGCCCTTCAGGTCTGGCCGTTCTCAGTGCTTTGGGCAGGGTGCGGCGCAAGGCCTTGCTCATTGACTCGGCCGTGTATCGTAACCAGGCGACACGACACATGCATGATGTCCTGGGATTCGATGGTAACATGTCCCGCAACTCGCATGGCTGTGGCATACGGCTGACAAGCGCTCCAACATAGGCGTAACACCAGCCTATTACCGCTGGGCTGCTCGGGAGCAAATTGCGCACTACGAGACGGTGGACATGAAGAACGGCACCGTCATCAAGATTGAGCCGCTGCGCCAGCCACGGAGTAACAACACTTACTTCCGAGTGACCGACAGGGCGGCCGACGGCACCCTGTGCGTCGTCACGGCTCGCAAGATCGTCCTGGCAACAGGCCTTCGCGACCTGATTCCCGCGACCCCCGGACTGCGCGAGAATTGGGGCAAGGGCATCTACTGGTGTCCGTGGTGTGACGGCCACGAGCACGCCGACCAGGGCCTGGGCTTGCTGGCATCTCTCGACGAAGTGCCCGGATTGGTACGCGAGATACTAACGCTCAACAAGGATATTGTTGCCTTTGTCAACGGATCCGACACGACAACGATGCGAGCTGCAACAAGCAGCAAGGACCCTCGCTGGGAGGAATATCTCCGCATCCACAAAGTCCGCATCGAAAACGGAACGCTTGAAGCCATTGAGCGACTGGCAGATGGTGCTTCAGAGCCCCAAGATCCCAGTCTGCCGTCAGCGCCCGAGCACGACAAATTCAAGGTGCGGCTGGCAGGCGGTCAAGTCATTGAGCGCAACGCCTTCTTCACCAGCTTCCAGAGCGAACAAGCATCCCATATCGGCCAGGACATGGGCGTCAAGCTTACCTCGGGCGGCCGCCTGATGGTGGACCAGAACAAGGGCCTCGTCACCAACATTCCTGGTGTCTATGCCATTGGCGACGCCAACTCGGACAACGTCACCAACGTCCCCCATGCCTTGTTCAGCGGCAAGAGAACCGGCGTTTTCCTGCATGGTAAGCCTCATTCTGCATTGCTCCGCAGGGCGGCCAGAGTACTGTGCTAACTGCTGCTCGCAGTTCAACTGGAGCGGGAAAATTCGGTCCAGGAGCTGGGCAACGTGGCCAAGCGCAGTATCCATGATGAAGTTCGCGACCTGTGGGACCACGTAAATGGCAACGAGGGAGATGTGCTGTATGCGGGTCCGTTTGATCAGTGAGGCGGCCGGGCGGTTATGCTGAGGGAGAGATTATTGAGCCCAAGTCATACATTTACCTCTAATCTACCCTGTACGTAATTGAAGAAGAAATTGAAGAAGTTTATTACATAAGGCATGTTACAAAAGACATTACAAAAGACATATTACATAAGACGCGCGAAGATCAAGTGCCGTGTGGGGAGAAGGATGCAGATCTCTTGAGAATACTACATGGTACTTTTACCCGACACTGCCTTCTCCTGTCTACCAGCCTACTGAAATATACAAAGTTGTTTACTACTACTACTACTACTACTACTACTACTACTACTACTACTACTACTACTACTACTACTACTTAGTAGTTGGTTTCGAGGTACAAAAAACCGTGATTAACAACTTGAAGGCACCTTTTATTCTTGAAAAAAAGAAAAAAGAAAAGGCATGACACAGCACCAAGGCTACGAATGATGGCGGTGGCAAGGCTCGGCCATGGCTTGTCGGCACGGTGCGCCTCAAGGCGAGTGTCGCGCCCCACGGACGGCACGCTCCGTCACAGCGGCGCCGCGGACCAATGTACGTGGCCGCACGCGTCAGTCTGCAGGGCCCTTTGACCGGCTGCCGGACGCGGAAAACAAAGCAGAGATACATGTGAGCTGACTGGCAGAGGCGGTAGCAGTGGGATGGAACTGAGGCTGGGGCAGGTCGGTCGAGACAGGGCGTTTAAAAATAAGTCGGCACAGCAGAGTAGCGCTGACCAAAGGAGATGAGGCACACTGGCACCGGCGCAGGCCAGCGCCGTGGCGACTGCTGCTGGAAATGATCATGTCTGCACCCAAGCCACGTCACAGACAGATTGACTGTGCATGTCTCGGGCGGCGCGGAAGCGCACAGAGGAGGGAGGCCTGATGCTCTGTCGCGGCGGCGGCCTCGTGTGCATGGTGACACGTCTTTGGCCTCAAGTCGGACGCGGGCCACCAGCTTCCACCTATAGTGTCTTTATTGAGATGCAACGTCTGGCAAAGACGAGGTGGGGCTGTAAAGCAAGAAGAAGATCAAGCCGAAGATGGAGAGCTTAAAAAAGGATGCATGGAAATGAAGATGGAAATGAAAACAAAACTTGAGCATCAAGACCCAAAAAACCCAAAAAAAAAAAAAAAAAAGAGGGCGCGTCGCAAGCTCTGGGCTGCTTGCGCACCTTGCCGACGGGCTCAAAACAGGGCAGAGCAGGGCCTACGGCGATAGCAAGTGCGGTGTCGCCGAGGCGCGGTCCGTGTCGGACGGGTCGCTGCATCCACACCACCCCCGTTTTGTCCTTGATGCATCCATGGGCCCGTCTGGACAACGGGGTTACTGAGGGACAAAGGGCGCTAGAGCGAGTGGTGCCGCTGGGGGCATTTTGGTTTTTGTGCGTCATGTGGGCTGTTCCAGCGGCCCATGAGGGCTCATTTCGCCATCATGACTCGGCCCCACTGCCCGTTTGACGGAGCGACAACGGGGAAGGACGGAAGACAGTGCAGCGATAAATGCCTCGACTTGACATTGCACTCAACAATCAGGTGCTTTGGCATCGATGCATAAACCTGGCTGGTCTGATGTCATGCCAGGGGGTGACGCCGTCGATTGACGGATCACGGCTGGCGGCCCGTTTGCCCTTTTTTGCCCGCGACGGGTCGGTCGGTGTGTTGGCTGCTGGCCCGAACGGCCTATCCTTTTTTACGCCCCCCTCCTCTTCCCCTCCCCCAGCCTTGCGCTCGCATCGAGTAAGTAATTGTTGCGCTGCGAATCACCTTGAAAGTGTCGTGAGCAAAGTTTTACGCGAATTGAAAAAAAAAAAAAAAAAAGGAGGGAGGGGGGGGGAAAGGAAATTGACGACGCCACTGCAATATACGAATCATCGATGGACGCGCGAGGCAGGAGGGCCGGGAGGGGGGCACATGGCTGCTCAAAGTCACCTTGTTCCACGGAGTGCATTCGGCGCCGAGAATGGAAGCGCTGCTTCAAAACACGCTGGGACCAGCGAGTTGCTGGCACCCGGTCGTGGCCCACCCGCACGTTCCCGTACAGTGCAAATAAGTCTTGACCTGTGACTGAGATTCCCCCTCTTCTCCGTCCCACCCTCGAGGCATAATCTAAAGTCAGGCACTGGAGGGGCTGGGTGTGCATAGGCTGGAACAGAAGCAAAGGGAATAATTAGAGTACTAGTAGTAGGATTCAAAGTTGCATATGCGCCGAATCATGATGGCTGAAGGCGGACGCGTAGACGACGAGTGAGTGCGGCAGGTGCTTGATTTTCCCCCGAGTGAGTGAGGGTTAGTGTGTATGAGGGTGCAAATGTAGTACTAATGTATGCATGTATGTATACTACTAGTAGTACTAGTAGTATTTGTACTAGATGTACCTGCGTAGAGGGCAGTGTAGAGGGCAGTGTTGGAGGACAGCGTCGCGGGCAGCGCAGAGAGCAGGCGCAAGGCAAGACGGGGGGCACACAGAGGGCTGGACAGTTGTGGCGCTTCGACGGCTGCGGCGGATGCAAGGCCCGAAGACGGTGCCGCCGACACTGTGCAGGGCCGGAGGGCAGCAGGCAGTGCTGGTGGTGGTGCTGGTGGCCTGGTGGGGCCTCCATCAGGCCCGTCCCGCCGTGCGTGGTCGTGTGCAAAGGCGAAGCCTGCTTGCGTACAAAGGCAAAATACAATGCAAAAGCAAAGGCTCTGGTATGCATACAAGGCCAAGCTTCCGATGCGGCCGTGCCTCTGCGCTGGGGGCGCTGCTTTGAGGGCCCGCTGGCTGGCTGTGTGGCCTTTGCAGCCATGTATGCGCTACCTCGAGCCTTGTACATGGCGAGTGTCCGGTCGGTACCCAGGTACCTCGAGGCCTGTCGTCGGGTGTACCGTGTCTTCCCCCCGCCCGCCTGGAGCGCCGCCCGCCCGTCTTCCTCGTCCTGCTCCTCATGGTCCTCTTCTTCCTTCTCCTCCCTTGTTTCTCCTGGCCTCTGTCCTGCTTGCGACAACATCTCTGCTCCTGGTCGACGCCAAATCACCGCCTCTCGGCTCTGCATTCTTGCTGCCAGCTACTGCCTGTGCTGCCCCCTCCCCTCTCTCTATTTCTTTTGCCCTGCGCCGCCCGAAAGCTCCCCCCCATTTGCCTCTCACGCTCCCGGGGCCGACCGAGAACGGGGTCGTCGCGCGCGACCGCCGGGAGCCTTGATTGACGCCCTCTGCCCCTGACAGCAATTGCCTCTGTCTCTCCCTCCCCATCTTTTGCCCCAGCTGCCTCAGTGCCCATCGTCTGCCCGCCATGTCTTCGTCGGCCGTTGTTCGCTCAACAGCTCTTAGAGCCGGCGGCGCCTGTGTCCGCTGCCGCAAAGGCAAGACCAAGTGCGTCTACGAAAACGGGCGCGCTCCCTGTAAAAACTGCGCAAAGGGCATGCACGAGTGCTACCTCCCCTCGGAGAGCATGGCCCATCACCATGGCCAAAGCCCAGCTCGCCATTCCACCTCGCACCGCCCTGCTCGCGACTCACTGCCGGCTGCCGGCGCCGGCTCTTCTGAAGCCAGGCAATCGGGCGCGGGCTCTGGCTCGGCCAGACACGCCCAAGCCATGTCTGAAAAGTGAGTCTTTGGAGTCGGTCTCTGCTGTGCCCTCTGCTGTGCCCCCTTGTGCTCGCTTTTGCCTCCCCTTTGCCTCCCCTTTTGCCCCCCGTTTTTGGCCTTGGCCGTCCCTGGCTGCCATGCCGTCATGGACATGCCGACGTCGGGTCGCCGACTCTGGCCCTGTGCGCTGTCCCTCTCCACTCCGTCACACGCTTGCCCTTGTCCGACTGGCTGTCGACTCGCCGTCTCGTCTCCCTTACATGACTGTCCTGTCATTTCGCTTCCTCGGCTGACTCTTGTCCAGGCTCACTCCGGAGCTCATCGCCGAATGCGAGCGCGTAGTGTCAAAGACTTTTCCTGCCTGTGTTGCCTTTCACAAGCCTACCTTTGTGCAACAGCTCAAGAATTCTTCCCTAGAGGCCACCTTGGTCTACGGTCTTCTGTGCTTTGCCTCACGGTACGTCATGCCCCCTGCATCCCGGAGTCGTGTCATGCCGGTTTGGTGTGTCTGGCTGTCGGCTTGTCGTGCCCAGTCTTTGCCTTGCCGGTCCATCGGGCCACCATGCATTGCCTCGGGCCTTGTCGCTGACACCGCCCTGT
This sequence comes from Ophiocordyceps australis, assembly GCA_002591415.1. Lineage (NCBI taxonomy): Eukaryota > Fungi > Ascomycota > Sordariomycetes > Hypocreales > Ophiocordycipitaceae > Ophiocordyceps > Ophiocordyceps australis. Next base: position 35,005 of record NJET01000154.1, on the reverse strand, counting down.
AGAAGCTCGCCTATTCTCATTCGACGCTATGGCACTCCCACCGCCGCTGCAGACATATTTGCCGCAAAGGTGGTTGCCCTCATCAATAGCAACCTGGACCATCCCAACTTGGCCGATATTCAGGCCCTCTGTTTGCTCATCATCCACGAGTGGGGGAGTAGAAATGCCGTCCGCGCCTATGTCTATCTTGGCCAGGCGGCTCGTCTGTTGCAGATGTATCGCATCCTCAACAGCCATCATGCCTCGGATGCCACGGACCAGTTCCTTCGCGACGAGTCATTTCGCCGCACTCTTTGGCTTGTTTACATTCTCGACTGCATCCTGACGAGCACTCCAGGCCGCTTCCCAGCCCTCTCTGTCCAAGACACGGCTGACGTGACTCTGCCTTGTTCTGACATGAACTTTGCCTTTGGAAACGCAGTCGCTGTCAAGACGCTTTCTCAGTTTGCCAACCACAATGCCCTGTCGCCTGCCCACGGCTCTCCCGACGAGGTTGGCGAGTTTGGCCACATTGTTCTCGCCGCCACCATTTGGCGCGACTCTGTGGCCATGCTGACCGTGACGACGCTGCAAACCTTTCGCGACGAGGACGCGTCGACCCTCATGGCCAAGATTGAGGGACTCCGCGCTACCTTGCCCATGCAGTTCATCGACAAGCCTGGTCAGATCAATTTGCACATGACCATGGGAACAGGCTATGTCTATGCCATGCTTCACTGTCTCCTCAATTGCGCCACCATTTTTGTCCATCGCCGCCGTCTGTTGCAGGAGGTTACGGCTCCCAGCTTTAACATTGAGACATTTCGAAGCAGCCCCAAGTGCCATGACATTATTGACCGCCTCTTTGCCGCATGCCACAGCACCATTTCACTGCTCAATGCTGTTGAACACGGCTCAGATAAGGAACATAGCACATGCTTCCCAATCTTCATGCTGTTTTCCTCCTTTACCGCCAGCGCCACGGTTGCCTACCTGTCTCTCAAGGGCTTGACGCCGCCCAATGCTGTCGAGAGTGCTGCTCAGATTGTCAAGGACGGTCTCAGATTTATGCACGACGGCACAGAAAATTGGCCCCTCATGTCGAGTTGGCTTCGCCATTTGATTGTCATGCAGCGTGTGCTCAATAATGATGCTGCTGCCGTAGCAACAAGTTCTGCCGCTCCAGGCTCGCGACACGGCTCCAACTCTCACAGCACCACGGGCTGCGGCGCCAGGGATGAAATTGCCTCCAACGCGGACACGAATCCGGATGCAATGGATTATGAACAGCAGCAGAATGGCAACATTGGCCATAATCAGGCTCGGTCTGTGTCCGGGTCAGGTCGCGATGATAGCGAGCCGCCCATTGCTGTGCCTCGCAGACCAGGTGTTACAACAATCAATGGTGGCTCCATCAATGGCAGCGCCACCAATGGCGGCACAGTCAATGGCGGCACCGGCGGCGTCTCCACGCCTGCCACAACTAGCTCGCCCCCAGCGGGAGGCGCCCCCACGGGTTTGATGCCTCCACACGATGTGAAGCAGCAAAGCCCTGACCTGTCATCCAATGGCATGGCACCAACTCAGGAGGGTCAGACAACAAGTCAGGATATGACGGCCCCTGAGCTGTGCCAGGCCTTTGAAAGACAGCTTCTCGACTTGGATGACCTTGCAGCATTCATGGGAGGTGGTGTCTAACGAAAATCTCGTTTCTGTCTTTGCAAGTCAAGAGTACGTTGACCAAGATTTGTCCACGGAGCCAATGTGGCGGTCAAGGTGTCATGACGAAAATGGCGCTGTTGAACTCTGTCTCATGGGCTGGTTGAGGTGAAGCCTTGGGGAAAATGACTATTTGGGGATCAAGTTGTGTAGGATTATTTTAAGGGTTTGGCCGGATACCCAGTGCGTTGGTACAGGAGACAGGCGTTGGTGGCACGTAATTGCAGGGCATTCCAGGGTTGTCTGCTCCAAAAGGGTAACTCGGCAAGCTCTGTCATAATGTATGGTATCTTGGCTTTTCTTTTTGCTGTATCACTGGTGGCAGCCTGTTTCAACATGGCCCACTCTAAGCGCCTTTATGTTTTACGGGCTTGTATTATTATTGGTCGCGCCGATTAGGTAGGACTAGTTGGCAGTGGAGAGAGAAGAAAATGTAATGAAGCGTGGCCATTCATGCTCCATGTTTCGTCCGTATCGAGCGGGACCGGAGAGCAATGAATGATGGAAAAGGCGGCATGAGAAACTGAGTGGACTCTGGGGTAAAGCTCCGCACAGGACAAGGGTATTTTGAACCGTAGAAGCGGAGCGGTAAGATCCGTGTGTCTGCTAGAGTAGGCTTTTCGGAAAGTGACGGGTTTGACCGGATACTGGACCAGGCAATAGGAGTAATGTGCATGTATGTATGTATGTATGTATGTGTGTAGGTAGGTAGACAGAGGCCATGGCTATGCATGGCATGCGCATTCATGGCCCGGGCAATTGGAGGGGTAATTGGAGAAAATGAAGCTGGGTTTGTCGACGCAGATTTCAAGGTTGGACAAGCTGGAGACAATGGACGGGTAATATATAAGATTGCGTGTTTTCACACACGTCACAGGGACCAGGAAGCTCGTTCCCATTTGGCATTTTCTAGTGTGGCATTTTGGAGCCTAGCAAAGTTTGGGCTTTCTTGACGCTATCTGCCCACTACTTATCGACGTCTTGTTACAGAATGATAGGCGGCAAAATGGTCCGAGAGTCTCTTCAGTTCTAGCGTATATATCGGATGCAGCTATCTGAGCGTATCTAGGCACTTATTTCTAATAGTATGTAGAGTATGCGTACAGGTATACATATGATAACGATGAGTAGTATCAATATTATTTACAGATTGGGGAAGGCACTAGAAGCGGCATTTGAGCCAAGAAGTATAGAACAAGATATTAGCGGCGCCAAGAGCGCTGAGGGTCGTTGAAAAAGCATGTCCATGTATATTGCCTGCGTGGGTGAGCAGAAGGGGACCTTGTGCTTGGACGATAACATGGCACGGGCAGACAAGTCTTGGAGTTGCAGCGAATAAGAACCAAGGATGAGTAGTTGCTAGACAGGTTACTGAGTGCATGGAGAAGCTCTGCCGGACAAGTAGCGTCTCGGCTGGGTGGAGAATAGGCCATGGCACATGCCGGCCTGCCTGTGCTTTTTGCTTTGTTAGGCTACATGGGGAGCAGACGCAGCTGATTGCAGTGGCGGCAAAGGCGGCACTCGGTGGACAGAGAGACATCTACTAATGTATGTATGTACATGGTGTTGTATAATATACATACATGTGTACATGGCATGGCATGGCATGGTGTTGGCCAGTGAGGCTTTCAGATTGCCTGCAATATTATTCCGGGGACGGCGGCGGGGAAGCAAGCTGGAGGCGCCGGGGAGGGGTAGGCATCAGGGCTGGGGGACAGGAGGGGGGAGCGCCGATGTAGGGGAAGGGTAGGGGTCGGGTAGAGGAAGGGTAGGGGAAGGGTAGGGGAAGGGTAGGGGTCGATGGCGGCACAGAGATGCGCTGGAATGCTCAGCCAGGGCATGTTGGGGCCAAAGTCGCCGAGTACATGGGTACTTGCAGGCTGTGGTGGCGTCGCGCGAACCAAGAGCCAGCAAGTTGCGAGTAAGAGCAAGAGCCAGATAGATAGTCGGGATAACAGGTCAACGGCCATGTCCAAGCAGCCCATGGGTTACCAGCCTACCAGCAGCCACCTCGCCAGTGCTCCTATCAGACAAGTCGCAGTAGCCACCTCGTCTGCTAGTAGTAGTACTACTACGAGTACTAGCAGCAGTAGTGGCAGTAGTGGCAGTAGTGGCAGTAGTGGCAGTAGTGGCAGTAGTGGCAGTAGTGTAATCAATGTTGACGGCTCTTTGGCCCAGAGATATAAGCCGTCGTCTCCTTCCTGCTTCCCGCTCTATCCAGTCTTTTCTCCTGACTTGCAGTCGAAGCAAATCCATGACGAGAGTCGACAGATTAAGCCTGCTCGACCTCTTGGCAACATAGAGTTGACCCTAGCAATTGCCCCTTGTCCTGCTCATCCACGCTACAGGCCTCTTGTTGCACCTGTTGCACCGCCCACCATGGCGGCGGGGGATTACATGGCGACGCGCATATCGACTTTGCGCCCGCCCATGCTGCCAGTGCCCAATCCATGGCGTTTGCTACGCATGCTCAACGCGCAACAATGGAATTTTTTTGCTCTGGCCTTTTTTGCCTGGGTGAGTCGTGGTCCTGGCCCTCGAGTCCTGCCCTCAAAAAGCCAACCATGGCGGGGAGGCTTGGCGGGGAGGCGACGCTTGCTTACATGCCACAGACTTGGGATGCCTTTGACTTTTTCACCGTGTCTCTGACTGTCAGTTCCTTGAGCGAGACGTTTGAAAAGTCCAAAACGGACATTACCTGGGGCATCACGCTCGTGCTCATGTTTCGCTCCATTGGCTCCATTGCCTTTGGCATTGCCGCCGACCGCTATGGCCGAAAATGGCCCTTCATCATCAACAATATCCTCTTCATCGCATTTGAGCTGGTAAGCTTTTCCGCCACATACCGCCTTGTTTCTCATGCCAAAGTTTGGCGGAAAGATCGGCGCAGTCTCCAACACCCGCCCGCCTTGGCAAATGGACCCGGCATGCTCTCATGCATGCAATCAGCGAGCTGACGGAGCCATGCTTGTAGGGTACCGGATTCTGCCAGACGTACTCCCAGTTCCTTGCCTGCCGTGCCCTCTTCGGCATCGCCATGGGCGGCCTTTACGGAAACGCGGCTGCCACGGCGCTCGAGGATTGCCCAGAAGAAGCACGTGGCCTCATGAGCGGCATTCTACAACAAGGCGTGAGTCGTGTGCAATAAGATACAATGGGCTCAAGCTGCTCCTTGGCACTGACACTGCAAACTCAGTACGCTTTCGGCTACCTCCTCTGTGCTGCTTTTGCACGAGGCCTTGTCAATACCACGTCCCACGGATGGCGTCCGCTTTACTGGTTCGGTGCTTGTCCGCCAGCAATATTCATCGCTTGGCGTCTGCTGTTGCCCGAGACTACCGTTTACCAGCAACGTGACCGTATGCGCAAAGAGGCACATGCGCAGCGCAAGGACTCCCTCTCAGCCACATCAGTCTTTATCACCGAGGCCAAGGTTGCACTGGAGCGCCACTGGCTGCTGCTCGCCTACCTCGTTCTTCTCATGGCCGGCTTCAACTTTATGAGCCACGGCAGCCAAGATCTCTATCCCACCATGCTGGAGAACCAGCTTGGTTTCTCTGCCACCCAGGTCACTGTTACCCAGGTTGTTTCTAACCTGGGCGCCATGCTTGGCGGCACCACAGTGGGCTTTTGCAGCCAGTCGATTGGGCGTCGAATTAGCATCATCGTCTGCTGTGTCATTGGCGGCGCCCTCCTCTACCCCTACACCTTTTTACGCTCAAACTCAATCATGGCGGCTGCCTTTTTCCAGCAGTTTTGTGTCCAGGGCGCCTGGGGAGTTGTACCAATTCACCTCATGGAGCTTTCCCCCGGCTCCTTTCGCACTTTTGTCGTGGGCACGTCATACCAGCTCGGCAACCTTGTGTCCTCGGCCTCGTCGACAATCGAGGCACGTCTGGGCGAAAAATTTCCTCTTGAATCGACAAAACCAGGAGTCAAGCGCTATGACTACGGCAAGGTCATTTGCATATTCATGGCTTGCGTCTATACTTATACCATTATCCTTGCCTTGATTGGCCCGGAGAGGTTGCGACGTAACCTTGATGTCGGACACGACGAGGATGCCGTTGTAACAATAGGAATGCATGATTCCACTGAAAAGAGGCCAGCAAGCTTTACAGAACCAGGCCACAACTCGGAAGACGAAGAGGCAAGGGTATAACTTTATTTGGGGGAGTTTGTCTTTTTTTTTTTTTTTTTTTTTTTTTTCGCTTCATCTCATTTAATTTTTTTTTTTCATTTCATATTAACTTGATTGGCACAAAGAAGCGTTGCATGCATCGAGCTTCTGGATTTCTCGAGCAACAAAAGCATCATGGTCAACATTACTTGTAAAGTGATTTATGCTAGAATATAGGACTTTCCACCTAGGTACATAGATATGCAAGAAAAATGATGCAAAGAAACAGCCCCGATAGCAATTATCTCACTTGTAATGAGTCGTCAAGCAAATTGTGCCGAGGCCCGGTATGAGAGTCGCGACTAGTCAGAGTCGCTGTCCATGCCTCGAGAGCCGTATGGCTTGTTCTTCTTATCCTTCTTGTGCTTCTTGAAGGCGTGTTCCAGTACATTGGCTCCGATGGCACCGGCAGCGGCAGCGCCAATGCTACCGAGGAAACCACCACCGGCCTTGTGCGCCGCCCATCCGGCCGTACCGCCGCCTACCAGGGTTGCGCCGAGGCCGCGCTCTCCCTCGGGACCGCCGGGACCACCGGGGCCGCCCGGGCCGCCCGGACCTCCAGAGTATTGGTCCGTGGGACCAGACGAGTACTGGGGCTGGCCGCCGTAACCCTGCTGCTGGTGGGACTGCTGCTGACCGTACTGGTCGTATGAAGGCTGGGGTGAAGGGCCTCTGTTATCGTAATTCGAGGCATAGCCCTGCTGAGAGTTGGGCGAAGGGGTGCGACCATAATTTGACTGGGAGTGCTGATTGGAAGAGTAAGAGGGCTGTGAGCCAGAGTATTGTGGCTATAGGGAGGCATTTTGAGTCAGCTTTACCAAGCCTTTCATTTCATGAATGATTGGGATAGAGAAGACTCAAAACGAACCTGTTGAGGATGGCCTTGGCCGTAGCCTTGCTGCTGGCCATAGCCCTGTTGCTGGCCGTAGCTCTGCTGCTGGCCGTAGCCCTGTTGCTGACCGTAGCCCTGTTGCTGACCGTAGCTGGGCTGCTGAGGGTACTGGCCACCGCCGCCGTAGAACTCTTGGTTGGACATGGTGAAACTTTCAAGTATGCTCGAGGCTTGCGTCTACAAGACGGTTTCTAGGAGGATGCGGGTAGAAGACGCGAGGCGATTTATATCTTGTCTAGGTGAGGTGTAACGTGCACGGAGCGGGGTGCTGACAGCCGACGGCTTTTTGTCTTGTCCCCCTCAAAGTGCAAATAAAAAAAACAAGCGTGGCAATATCCTGCTCTTGCCGGTTGGTGCGAGTTGCAAGTGCGTTGGATTATGTAGAATGAGTCTTGTGGTGCGGAGACTGATGAGTCAAGAACAAGACGAGTGATTATTGAGCACAGAGCCTATGTGACAAGCGCTGTAGTGTGTGTAGCGGTGGAGGGTTTTTTTTTTTTTTTTTGGCTGTTTTTTATATATTTTTTGCCTCTTGTTATTTCAGTCGAGGGATTTATACATGTACTAACAAGGGACAAGAAAAGGGAGGGGGAAGCGTGTGGGCGGGCTTTTAATATATACTACAGCCAAGAGCGCAATTACGACCAAAGGCAAAGGCGGAATGATGCAAAGTGCCAAGATGACGAGGCCGCCGCCAAGGCAGAGAGGCGAGTCGCTACGGCCGAGATTTTGCGTGGCGCAGCGCAACTGCGCCGCTCGGCGGGGGGTAGCAGCAATACAGGGAAGGCGTGGCAAAGCTGACACCTGCTGACACTGCTGACACTGCCCCGGCGCTACATGGAAATACGTACCGAAATCTGGCGATGGCTTCACAGGGAATACTGCGCCGACGTCTTACAGGCTAATACGACTTGGCTTGGTAGCGGCAAGCCACGCATCACGTGCAGCATGCTTGTAGAAGCCGGACAGCTGTAGTAGATAAAACATTAGGCCACAGCATGGCCAGCCTTGGCTGCTTTACCTCTCCACTAAACCGCAGCCATGGCCGCCACGACAGAACGACAGTTTGTCATTACGCGCAACTTGTGGCGCCTGTCGCGCCACTACAGCGTCGTGACGCCTCATGGAGACAATCTTTACTACGTCGAGCGGTCTGTGTGCCGGCCCGGCAAGGCCGATCTGACGATGCATCTGGGCCCCGACAAGACGGCTCCCGTGGCCGCCGTGTGCCACATGCCTCACCTGTCGGGCAATCTCAAGATTGGCCTCGGCGATCCAAGCCGCCCCGAAGCAATGCAGTGGGAAGACATGATTAAGCAGACCCTGACGGCCTCGGAGTACCAATGGGCCATGACAGACTTGCCGCAGAGACGCGCCAACCTGGATCCCGCGCGCACGGCTCCTCTGAGATTTGCCTGGAAGCGCACTCACTCCGTCGCAGCCGACGGCCTCTCACTCTGGTCCCTGAGCACGCGCAACTACAAGCTCATTGATCTCGACACGGGCCAGCGCGCCGCAGTCTTTACCAGCGACCGCACCGCCACAAGATGCGGCGTCCTGCAGATTGATGCGACCCATGGGCCCGACTTTGACCTCATGGTCATTGCCACTTGTCTCGGCTTGTATGAAAAGGCTTACCGGCGCAGTCAGAGTCGTGGTTCAGGTTCGTGATTTGCCGCATGCCGCAGCCAGTTGTGCCGACGCCTTGACGAAGCCGGTAAAACTCTCAAAGGCAGATGCGTCCAAGCCCTCGAGCCAACAACAGCGAACAGACACTTTTTTCACAGAGACGTGCATCTCGACTCTGAAGCCGAGAATGCAGACTGTTTCGGCCTTGGCCACAGCCACGCCACATTCGCCTTGGTGCTTCTTGCGCCGTCGCCAGGCCCGTCCCCATACCCTGTCTGCTGCTCGACCGGTGCCTTGAAGAGTCTGTTGGTTCCATTCCCACGAGAGCAGCTCAAGTGCACCAATGGCGCCCTCGAGCGTCTGGGCAAAGGCGCCGATGCTGCTGCAAATGTCCATGTCCAACACGTCGGCTTCTGTCGGCGCAGGCAAGAGGCTCATCTTTGTCGAAGCAGCCTTGGTTCCCCTGGCAACGTGGTGAGCCGGCCGCATGGGCCCAAGGCTCCAGCCAACGGCCCAGCGGCGCGTCTTGTTACCCTGGATGAACTCGGTCACGGCATAATTGGAGATGCCCGCCTCTTTGAGTCGGTCGACGAGGCTGGCGACGCTGGAGAGAAAGCCCAGCATGCAAGTGTACCACTGCACACGCTCCTGCAGTTGGAGCGACTCTTTAAGGATGCGCGCGACAAAGCCCAGCTCTCCGCCCTCAGTCACCATTTCTCCAAGGGATCCTGTGCAGGCCGTTAGAGGCGGCCGCGACTTGGACTTTGCGCTTTCGAGCATGTCCTGCTGTGACTCGTAAAAGGGAGGGTTTGTCATGACCCAATCGATGGAGGCGATGCCCAGCTCATCCAGCGGTATCAGAGCTTGGTGTGGTTGGCGAGCAACAAGTCGTATGCGGTTGCTGAGGCCATTGCGCTCCACGTTTGCCCGCGCCCATTGCAAGCTCTCATTGTCAATGTCTGGCTAGGCGCGTGAGCGACATATTGTCTAGTATAGTAGGATTGAGACGAGCCAAATAAGAGGTATACCTGTTGCGATAAAAGACCACGGGCGTTGAACGCAGCCCAGCAGCGGATAGATGCAGCTTGCGCCAGTACCGATATCAAGCCCCGTGAGACTCTGGCCTGGCAGCTGGTACGAAGACGAGTCCAAGAGATCCTTGAGCCAGAGGATGTAATTGTGGCGATTAGCAACCTGAAAAAAAAACATGACGAGTCAGAGAGACACATTTTGAATGGCTATGAGAGCCCTCTCACCGGAGGACAGAGTCGGTCTTTGGGCAGCTGGCAGTCGATGCCAAAGTCTAGTTTGAGGAGCGTCTTTGTGAGCTGCATGATGGCCTTGGGGTCACAGAAGTCGAGCTGGCGCCCTTTGACTCTGGTGCTTACAGAGTCAACTCAGATTCACACAAGTATAAAGTAAAGTCAGCTTACACGGCGGCAAAGTCGGCATCGCAGCGACTGAGATGTTCAAAGTCGGGAGCATGGGCGTAGAGCTTGCGGAAGCGGACGTCTTGGGCTTGAAGGGATGATGAGTCGGTGGAACAGGCGCTTGAGGACATGGCTACATGGCTTCTTGTGTAGATTTACAAGAAACGGCCGAGCTTAACTAAGGGCCTTGGCGATTTGAGAGGCGAGGTGCAAGTTTGATGTTGTGTGAGGCTTTCGAGAGGGTAAAGACTTTTCGAGATAAGCACCAACTGGATTAATTTGTGGCTGAGTCAGCAGCATGGATATTCGCCCACTTCAAACACAAAGTGGAATGTCCTTTTACATTGGTCTTTTCGTCATGAAGCGAAAATTTTTTTTAAGTAAAGACTTGTTGATGCTATTACGTGCATTCTGTGATAGGGAGAAAGTTTCAGTATACAAAGTGCCAAGTTGTCTGTCGGTAGCGAGGCCAACTTAATTGTAAGAGGCCGGCCAATAGGAATAGCGAATTACCTATTCCCCTACCAACGATATCCATCTGCGCCAAGGCATTGCCGTCATTATCGCAAGATGTGGCGGAGACAAAAGACTCATCGTTATCATAGAGTGGAACGCATATTACGTGACCAACAGCGTTTTACTGTATTAATCTAATCCGATGCGAAGTGTTACAAACCTAATGGCAGAATCAGCCATTCTAACTGGTTAACACGCGTCAAGAAACCAAAGTTTTCTTGATCACGAGTTAGCACAAAGTAATATAGCGGCTATTTAAGAGTAACTTGTTGGCTCACCCTCCTGTTTCCCTTGCTCATGTCAAAGGACTATTTGCTATATTGCAAAATCGGTCGTTCCAACTGATTAGTACGAGCCAATCAATTAAAGATTTCATGGTAATTTTGCAAACATCAATACAACAGATATATTTAAAAGTCTAAGAGTAACTTGCTGGGTTATTCGCTTTATTTTCTCACGCTCAGAACCAATAACAAACAATTTGCCTATTATTGGCTGCAGAATGAAGATGCTGAAAATTTCACAGTCATATCTGCGTGACAACTCTGCGTTTTGCCCATTATCATTCGGAAGTGGGCATATACACATTGGAAAACATGTACTCTACGTGATAACCCAGTGTTAAAGTTCGTTTTCTGCCATGGAGCGTCGTCTTTCTAAGAATCAAATTAAGCTCCTAGATGGAGCAAACTCAAGCTTCAAGGTATGCAAGAGCCAGGATAAAGCCCTCGAGTCAATAGCCAGAGTACGGTATGTAAAAAAGAGAAAAAAACTCAAATAAACAGCATGGCAAGGTTTTGGTATGCAAGAATACAATTTCTCTTGACGGCGAAAATAGCCTTTTCTGCTCAAGAATATTTCAGAAATAATGATCAAGGTTGATGATATAAAAGAAAGCTCGTAAAGCCGCCCTTTCCGAGCCTCTTTACTGTCTCTCAATCACGCTTCAATACTACACCATTGCCCACTATGTTGGTAAAACGAGCATTCTTGTTAGCAGCTATCCTGCTCACGCACGGCAGCCTTGGACAAGAGGCAACTCGTCCCTTTGCCCCCAGGTTCATACGCGGCACCAGTGTACATGGACATCGTCACTTTCATCCCACAATGGCCCATTGTGTCGACTTTGTATGCGCTGCTTACAGGACTGAGAGCTGTGCATTTGTATGGTCAGTAGAACATTCGGCTGGAGATGAAGACTCTCTTCATTTTCAGCAAGCCGCCGCGTCGTGCCATCCAGCCTATCTCGACTCGGATCCAGTCCCCGACCCTCTATTCACCGCCATCATGTCCAACGTCTTTCAACGCAGTCTTGGGTATCCCGGTTCCTCCATGGCGTCGGAAAATGGCTTATATTATGTATCTGGCCCGGAGGTTTTCAAGAAGCGGACTCACTTCGTCGTGCGAGGTCCAGGGAAAATTGTTTTCTCGTCGCACAAAATTTTGAGATTAAAATTGGGCCAAGTAGCAACAATCATTCTGCACGACGTGAGCGTTCCGGCCACCATGATTCAGGGACAGCGTGTAAGGGCGTTTAACATTACCGGCCTCGGAGAGCTCAAGGTTGCAGACGTGGTTTATGACTTGAGTATCTATAAGGGCATGCGCTTCGAGCCTGCTGAGGGCATGATCAAGGCTGAAGACATCGGTTGCAACTTTGTTCCCTTGTTGCAGCACCAGGGCTGTCTGGCCTATGAACCTTCTAGAGACGTAAAAACAGGGGACGAGTTGCCGCCCCATGACGATGATGAGTGGTACGGTCGCAATAGGGGCAGTACAAGCCAGCAAAGCTCAACAAGGATCCTGCACCCTGGGGGAGACATAGCGTCAGACGCAGAAGGTCTATCTGGTGAAGGTTACCAAAAGAACAAATGGCGAACGTCAAGCGGTTTTGACAATGACGACTCGGATAATAGCGAGGGCAAATCGCCTCAAAGCACTGATTACGAAGAACAACTGAAGAATGTCGCAGCGGGGGATGTATGGAACCTTCCACAGGGTAAGTAGCAGGATTCTGAAAAGGACAAGACGAGTCATGACATCTTGACACGAGCGCTAACTTGGCACGGTAAAGCGGCGTCAGATCTAGAAGGCTTATCTGGCGAAGGTTACACAACGGATAAAGGGAGCGCAGCAGGCCAACAGCCTAAAAATAATTTTCCTTCAAAGTCGGGACACGATGCCCCGTCTGGATTCAATGTGGCAGAGACAGAAGGCGTAACTGGCGAAGGCTATGGAAAGAACCAATGGATCACGGGGGGCGACCCTGCTAGTGATAACTCACCTCACGATAAAGTACCTTTCTCAAAGTCGAGAACCGATGTCCTGGATCAACCCAATGTGGCAGAGGCAGAAGGCGTAACGGGCGAAGGTTACGGAAAGCCTACATGGAGGACGATAAGCTATCATACTACTAGTGATGACTTGCCTGACGATAAAGTACCTTCCTCAGAGCCGGGAAACGATGGCCTACCTCGAATCAGTCCGGCAGAGGTAGAAGGCTTGTCTGGCCAGGGTTACGGAAAGAACCAATGGAGCGCGATAGGCGGCTCCTCTAGAAGCGACCCTGGCAGCGACTCTGGCAGCGACTCTGGCAGTAGCTCGCCCAACAGGCCGCTAAACAAGTCTCCTAGCAGCAAGTCTCCTAGCAGCAATTCTCCTAGCAGCAACTCTCCTAGCAGCAACTCTCCTAGTAGCA
>NJET01000154.1:0-21903 GCA_002591415.1 Ophiocordyceps australis | reverse complement strand
CTAGTAGCAACTCTCCTAGCAGCGATTTTCTTAGTAGCGACTGGGCCAGCAACTTGGCTCGCAACTTGGCCCACGGCTTGCCCAGGGACTCGACTTACAACGATAAATCTATTGCATACTGCGTCAATGGCATGCATCTTACTTACACGGCCATCCACAAGGGCGCACCCATCTTTTCACTGCTTCCAGCCCGCGTCATGACGAATCCCAAATTAGACATTGAAGATCAGCGCCAAAGCGGCTACTCATGTGGCACGCTCAAGTGGGTACCATATTCTTTCCGTTGTGGCACTAAACTTCTCGGCTGCATCAGCAGCCATGGCACTCTAAAGTCCTCCGTCAATAACGATTGGGGTACGGACCAACACACCAAGATGACGGTGGTGCCGCTAGAAGCCTGCTCCGTCATCAACAGAGCATGGCCGGTGAGCCAGGCCAACATGATTTGTATTCGGCCTGTTAGTCAGGGGCAAAATTGGCTCATCGAGACAGTCTTTTGCATGCGCGAACTAGACAATACTGGAGTTAATTGCATCCCAGGATACAGGAACTCGCTCGTAGACACAAATTATTAACCGTCTGGCATGCTATAGTCAGCATATAATATATCATCAACGCCTGCGCTTAGAATCCTTGAACTGCCATCGACCTGTCTAAAGCCGCTCAAAACGCAAGGCATAACCAAAGATGTCGTGGCCAGCATGGGGCGAGGTAAAGAGAAATTCATGCGACTTGTGGACAAGCTTCCATGCCTTGGGCACTCCAAACTGCTCCATTTCTTCCACGTGGTTGTAGTTGATGAATAGCTGACCATGATTGTCGCGGAGGAAATCAATGTAGGACGGGGGAACGTCGTCAATGTCAAACGAGACGGATTTCCGCGCCAGCATAAACATCTTGGCCAGCACAGCGTTAAACATGACGGGCTGAAGAAAGTGGAGGGCTCCAAAGCAGACAACATGGTCGTGTGGGCCGGCAGTCTGGACAAGGACATGTCAAATGGCGGCCTCTACGCGTCTGGAGACTCGACTCGACTCACCATGATTTCCTCTTCCATGGGACCTACAATGATGGGCTGCTTATAGTGCTGGTGAATGTCGGGCGACGACTGCAGCATGCCCTCTGAGACTTCAATACCCGTGATTTCGGCCTCGATGCCCGCCTCGTGCAAGACGCGGCCAACGGCCCCAGTGCCACAGGCCAGGTCCAGCACCGTTCCGCCAAAATCAAACTTACGCACCATCAACTCCTGCACCTTGCGCAGGCCGGCAGCACGCCAAACTCCATCGTAGCTAGGGGCAAACTTGTCATAGACCGAGGCCAAGTGTTTGGTCTGCTTCTTGTGCAGGCCCAGCTGCATCATCTTGGTTGCCAGCAGCATATCCATAAAGGCCAGATGGGCGCCGGGAAAGGTTTCTTCCACCACCAAGTCGTCGCCCAGCTTGTTCCCCCTGGGGTAGAAGACGACGGGGATCGAGTTGACCTCGAGCACATAGACGTCGTTTGTGCCGTCTTCAAGCCGCATGTCGACTCGTGCCCAGGCCCCGCCCTTGATCTTGAGGGCCTTGAAGGCGTCAACGGCTGCCTTTTGCAGACTGGCCTTTTCCTTGCCCTCGACTAGAGCATAGGTGATTGTTCCATCCTCACAGGCCTCGAATTTGTTGTGCCACGTCAAAAAGGCCTGTTCTGGTGGAGTGCCCGGGGGGAAGACGTACTTGAGCGGCGTCAGCGCCACCACGTCTCTTCCCGTCTCAATCACCATGGCTGAGCACTCGGCGCCAGTGATGTAGTCGGAAACTAGGAGAGGAGTGTCGTCGACCTGCTGGAGATGGGCTATCCGTCGCTTGACAGCCGCCTCGTCGTGGCAGACGGAGTCGTAGTCGAGTCCAAGCGAGCCGCAAGTCGTGGCATGTTTGACGATTTTGGGGTATTTGCCAGGCGTATTTTGCGGCATGCGCAGTCCCGATAGCTTGGCCGCCTTGGCAAGATGCAGCTTGGTCTTGGATAGAAAGCTGGACGGCTGGCCCAGAATGGGGATGCCCTTGCTCTCTAGGTAGAGGGTGGCGTCGAGGCCGGCAACATTGTCCGACTCGAGGCCCCACTGCAGCAAAGATGAGCAACCAGTCGTAAGTATTAGTAGAGGTAGTAGAGGGTAGATGCATCATGGAGTAGACGCGCCGTATAGAGTACAAGAGGAGGAGAATATGGAAAAGAGTCAAGCGTACCATGTAGTTGAAAAACAAGTCATACTTTTCCTTGCAAATCTCGTCAATCTCAGCCTTGGCATTGGCCTTTGTGACAAACTTGGACACAAACTCATGGCGCCCCTCGGGAATGTAGCGACTCGGATCCGGCAGAGGGTCATACTGAAAATCAGTCAGCCCACAAACACCGGGCACCAGCCAGACACACTCGCCGCTTCAAAGGGCGAGTTGGCGCCCTCATAGGACGAGTTTATGAGACAAATTTTCATGGTCACGGGCGGCCCTCGAGCTCGCATCCTCAACTCGTCGAGTCTTGCAAGATGGCAACATTTATACCCGTCAAGTAGTAGCTTGGATGCATAAATCGCCCAGCGGTAGTGACATTACAGCAGTTGAGTCAGACTCAAACTCGTTTATCCTTTACTTCCTTGAGCTCACCAGTCATGTAGTATCCCGAGCCATGATGACCTCATATACATACGTGTCTTTTAAGAGTTTCAGGAAATACAGAGATAACCATCTGAGCCAGGACTATGATTGGACTTGAAATACGGCCCCATTGAGGCCAAGACGAGTTGACAGAAAGCTTATAAAGCGGCTGAGTGTCGATACTGCTTCTGCAACTTTGCTCTTATCACCGTCATGTCATGCAAGAAGGAAGAGGGAAATGCACCCATGGAGTGATTGAAAGAATAACTTCACCCAAAGTAGCTTAAACGGATACAACGACGTAAAGTGTATGCCCATTCGTACCTGCGGTGAAAGTAAATATGCGCGTCCATGTCTTATATATATTATCGTCTACTTCCGCAAAATAGGACTTGTTATCTACTTGGATAGACAAATCTTGTACCTTGATCTACTAGGTTAGCCATATCGGCTGTGACGGGGTTTCGTTATTGGTTACAATTACAAGGATCAATTATCAGTTGAAAAGAGTTTCAACCTTTTCGAATAGTACTCTCTGAGCCCCACCGTCTCACAAGGACAAGGTCAACAAAGCTCCAGGATTGTTTTTTCCCCCTCTCAGCCGTCTTATGCTGACATTAGCATGTGGAAGCTTCAGCTTGATGCCAAGTGTCTGTACATGGCAACAAGGCCATGCAGTAGAGCTGCAAAGCATTCTTGATGCTGTTTGGGCGCTCCCATGCCACGTCGGCCCCATGGACAAGAGTACGGGGCTTATTTATTAATATATTCCGAGACTATATGCCGACGTCGCTCAGGCGTCATTCCGCCCTTGCCTCGTGGCCCCATTCAGGTGAGAGTTGTGGAGACTAGGTTTGGTGTTACTCGAGCCCCATAGGTCAAGAGGCAGCGGTAGTAAACACTTTGCAGAATTCTTTACGCAATAGCCACTGCCAGCGAATAAACGAGAGCACAGCGCAACTAAATCTATTGCATTGTACTCTAGAGCCTCGTATAGCTGCGGGTAGACACGGCCTCTACAAGCCAGTCATGTTGGTCTGCTTCTTGGAGATGCCAAAGTGCTCTGCAGGGCTCACGCAGCCGCACACTTGGTCAAAAGCCCCAAGTCTGCCGCAGCCGTCACGCACAGCCTCTCGAGGCCGCCTGGAATGCCGCGGAGAAGTATGGGCGTTGCATCTGACCCTGATGCCGTGAGAGTATCCAATATACTCTTGATCCAGGATGCGGTAGCATTTCATGTGCGAGCAGTGAGGCACGTCCCATCCCGGACCAAGGCCTGGGGCAATGCACTCGCAGGCCTCTTGTATGTCGGCGTCGTGGGGACACTTTTCCTCGAGCCCTAGGATCCCAGGAGAGTCAATTTCGCCAGGGAACTGCTTGGCGCGGTGCCACGTCTTGCAAAAGTTGCGTGTGTCGCCCGAGGCCAAGTCGATGAAGCGGTAGCAGGCGCTGTTGGCACATTTGGGATGAACCCAGAGGTCGTCGTCTCTGACGATGCAGCCACAGGCAGAGTTGATATCCCTGGCACTGTGACACCCTGCCGTCAACTCCGAGGGGACTTGCAAGCCCTCAAAGGCTGGCCCGCCCTTGTCCACTCCCCGAAGCTCCCGACGTGCCTCTCTACAGTAGTGGTAAATGTTACCGACAATGGGACCCTTGGCTCTGTCAATTGCTAGGAAACACTTGCCACAGTGCGTGGCGCCCGTGACGGCCCACGGTGAGCCGCCATAGGCACACTGGCAGGCCTCAACAAGCTCCTGTGCGTTTTTACAGCTTCCCTCCAGTCCTTGCATGGCCTCTTTGGGCTCCCGAGGCCTAAAGGGGACTTCGCGCAGCGTCGCGAGGCAAAAGTCGGAAACGTTGCCCAGGTCGCCCTTGAGCTCATTGTAGATGCCACGGTAGCACTCGTTGTCCTCTTCGCATCCAGTGTCTGTCATGAGACACTTGCAAGAGTCCTTGTAGCGCGGGTGGTCGAGACACTCTCCTGCGGCCCTTTCTCCAAGCCTCGTTTTGGGCACCATGCTCCAGGGAGCCAAGTCGGGCTTGTCTGTAGCGTCGCAAAACTTTAAATAGCTTTGCCGATGCCCTGCAAAGGCGTTCCAAAGTCTCTCGCTGCACCTGTCTTGCCTGCAAAACCTTTCAAAGATCTCCTCGTCTTGCTCTTGTTGCGTGGCCACGGCGTTATCCGGAGCAGTAATCACTTGGCTGGCTGCCACCAGAGCCGCCAAGTACACAATGCCCGCCTTCATCATGATTGACTATGGTTATCCTTTATTTCCTTGCTGTCATGTGTATGGTAATACGAAACGCGTATTTTTTTGGCCGGCAGCGTTGTGTTTGACAAGGTGCACAAAAGTCGGTAGCTTTTGGGACCCGCAAACACACACACACACACACATATGTATATATATATATATCACCGACACACACACACACACACATATATATATATATATATATATATATAGTATTTCCGGAGTAGATGTACACTCCGTCTGCCTTCCATCTAGGCTCGCTGCGTGGCTGGCTACGCATAAATCTCTCACTCTCCCTGTTCCATTGGCTTTCTCTGTTATCTGGGATTGACTTCTTGTACAAAGGTCCATGATACTGCTAGTTTGTATGCTGTCCACGACAACATTTTCCATCCTCGGGAAGAATACCTGTTGGCTCTTTGCCCTTGTCGCTAGTACGTTTGAGCAGTCATCTGCCCAGTCCTTTACTACTTTCGAGACGAGTTTGTTTGCAGAAAAGAGTCGTGTCCCTGATAGCCTAGAGTCTTGGTTCAATTCCAAAATCTAAAAAGGAGGCAGCAAAGGTCAAAATGATGGTCTTTTGAAAAAAGGGGTGATTTAAACTCGAGGGGGAAAAATGCATCAAAGGAGCTTTTGGTTTCACTTGAGAAAGGCTGTTGCTTGCAAGATTATTCAAAACCGACGAGCCAAGCTTGTGAGAAGCCGGGGCCCAAAAGCATAAAAAGTAACAAATAGCATAACGAATAAAAGGGAGAGGGGAGGAAACAAGGAGCCAGTCAAATTATGCATTTTTCCTTGCTTTACAGTGCTTTACAGCAAGACTCGCCATCGCCACCCCTCCAAGACGGCCACATCATCATGGCCCACTAGGTCACGGCGCTGGATGCGCTGACACAGCCTATAGACGCGTCGATACAAGGTGCGAGCAACACGCAGGCAAAGCTCATTGTAAAAGACGTAGACAGCGGCAAAGACGACGAGGGACAAGCGGGCCAGCGGGCCGGTGCCAAGGCGCACCATGCTCCGCGTCATGCGCGATAGCAGGCTCTTGGAGCGATGGAGCGCGTATTCGGTGTCGTTGGCCCACGCCCGAGGCTGGGCATGGGCGGAGCGGCGAAAAATGTGACGCACAGCGGGCACCAAGATGGCTCTGTAGCGAGGCAATGGCGTGTTGTTGGCGACAAGACAGCCATTAGTCATTGTGGCCTGGCGCACAAGCCTAGGTAGTGGGCAACAGGGCCGCTACCAGCAGCGGCTGTCAGGCAAGTCACTCACCCGACTCCCCCCAGAAGCCAGCGCCGCCAGCGCCCTTGCTCCGCCCTGCTGGCCAGACGATGCACCTCGCCCAGCAGCGTCTGCAAATCGCCAACCACCACCGCTGCCTGCGCCCTGATGCGCGCCTCCAGCTCCCGCGCCTTGCTCTCGCCGCCTGGCTCGCTTCGACTCTGCTGCAGCAGGGCGTACTCGCACACGCCAAAGTGGCAGCACGCCCGGACGTTGTGCGCGTCAATCTCGACGCTTGCTGCTCTTGTGTCGAGTGGCTGTCGTGCTGCCTCCTTGTCGAGTGGCTGTCGTGCCGCCTCCTTGTCGAGTGGCTGCTGCCCCGTCGTGGAAAAATAGTCGTTCGACGCCATGGCTGTGGGCAAGACTGCGGCGACTCGCCCTGTGCTCGACTCGACCTTGGTCAGGGCGAGGCGAAACAACAACTAGAGTCGGGCGCATTTTGGGTCGCGACAAGAGACGAGTGAGCGAATCGGCAGAGCAGGGCAAAGTCGTGCATCAGTATTGGCTCATGCAGGCCGGGGTCTAGAGCATCGGCACTCGTGTCAGACACCTGCTTGCCCTGATATCTAAAGCACTCAATTATGCAAACCCTACCTACGAGGCAGACAGCAAGCTATACTCTAAACAACCACCAAGCAGCCATTGCTCCCATCTTGAAGCTCTTTATTCGTTGCCACGGCAGCCCGAGAACTATAAAAAAAAGCCTGAAACAACCTTGTTTTCTTGTTGCTCCGGGCATCAATTTGGGTTGGGTGCAACAGCCAATGCCTCCTCTTCTCTCAGCTTCTGTAGTGGAGCCATCCCTGCTCCACTTGACATGATATTGCATTGCTCATTTGGCACTTGCTCTTTGTATTTCTCCTCTTGTTAGCATCTCAGTCTTTATATGCTTTACCACATCTCCATCTTGAAAACGTCGCTCTCGCAATTCTTGTCATGTCTAGCGCATCCTCGCCGGTTCCTCCTTGATCGCCACCAACCAAGCTGGTCAAGACTGCCTTGTCATGTCAAGCAAAGCCGTTGCCAATCTGTGGTCTTGTCGTCCCATGCAGCTGATTCGGAAAAAGCTCTTCCACGAGTTTGCTCTCTTTATTCTCGGCGGTGGCAATGCTGTGATACTTTTGCTCTTCTGGCCCGGCTGGCTCCTTGTCGTTGGCGCCTTGTGGACCATCTGGCAGCTTTGGAGCTGAGACCAATCCGACCATCTTGTTCCTTGAGCAAATGCCCCGTGGCTCTCAAGTCAGGTGGCACCCGATTCCAAGGCGCATGCGGCAAAATCGCTCGGCACGGCATTGCTGCGTCGACCAAATCATGCTTGAGAGCCGCCATCACCGCGCAAAGAAGAAGGTATTGCCACCATTGTCCTTTGCGATTTGGCCGGCAAAATTCTTTTCTGGATCAAACTCTTGCCATGTACTTGCCGGATATATATGTTTGTTGCGTTCATACCACCGTCGATCCACCACTTTTGTTACAATGCCATTGTCGGAAGCGCCCTCGAGGGCATCGGTTTCCACGGCGGGCTGTGCTGGGTTTGACAAGCCAGTCGCTTCGTTGGGCTTGGCAGGGGCCTGGGTGCTGTAGTCGAAAAGAAGACGGCCACTGGGTCCCAAGCTTTTATTGATGATGAAGAAGTAAAAATCATAATGCTTGGTGCAAAGTCATGTTAGCACGCAAGCAAGATTTTGGGGTTGGGTTTGGGTTTGGTTTTTTTTTTTTTTTTTTTTTTTCTTGTTTTCTTTCGAGGGTGGCAGCATTAGCAGGCGCAGATGAATAGACAAGACGTACATGAGGAATAATGACCGTGTCTCGCACCAGCATTAAATCGTCGACGCCAACACGTGCCCATGAGCGCCTGGGGCCGCGCTGGTCGCCAGCCGCACGCTGAGCAGCCAGCTTGCGGCTCCTGTCGAGAAAGACCCAAACAAAATCTCCCTTTTTGACACGCACGGTACCGCCTGGGGTATTGACACCGTCGTAAAAGACAAAGGGAATGCCAATCTCGGACGCCTTGACTGCCTCTTGAATTGCCAAAAACTCGCGGCGAAGAGCTTCTCGTTCTGCTGCCTCTTTGCGCAGGGCCGCCTTTGTGACAACTTTGGGCATCACAGCCACCAAGGCATTGGGCTTGAATTTTGGGCCAGTCCTTGTCGAATGAGTGGGAGACTTGGACTTGTTGTCCTTGTTTTCACAAGTCAGGGCAGATTGGTGAGGGCCATTGTCGTTGTCGTTGTCGTCGTCGTCGTCGTCGCCATGGGCAAAGGAAAGCAGCTTTTTGCTCGACCGCAGCTTCTGCCTCTTCTTCTTCCTCTGGGCCAGCTGAGACTCGGAATCAGCGGCTGACTCGCTGCCAGCTCCGTCAGGCGTGGGTGTGGGCGTGTGTGCCGAGTCGGGCGTGGCTACTCGAGTGGCCGAGAGAGCCGCCTCGCGGGCTTCGCGCTCCTGCTGCTCAAGCACCTCGGCGCGTCGCTTGCGATAGTCGGACAGGGCGACGAGGCCGACAGTGTTTGTGGAGAGGCGCTCGTGCGTTGACTTGTTTTGCGGCGCAAAGCGAGACGCTGACGGGTCGGCCATGGCTGGCCAAGGTGCAAGGGGTGTGAAGAGGGCCGAGCAAGACAATGTGTGTCGTTGTCGTTGAATACATGGAGCAGTAGTAGTAGTAGTAGTAGTAGTAGTAGTAGTAGTAGTAGTAATTGAAATGTTACAGTGTGGTGAGTTTACACACTGTACAGTGCAGTACACTACGCACCCATGATGAATGTCATTATCCTTTGCCTCGCGCATCCATCAGCAAAAGGCTCTACGGCAGCCGCTGTCCCTGCCGAGTGGCCTGACCGACGAGCGAGCGCGTGGTATCTTGTGCATAGCGCTTGTATGCCTCAATGTAGGCGGCGTCGTCGCTCCAAGTATCCTTGACGCTCTGACGACTGACAATGGCCTCGAACCAGGCCCTCCATCGCTTCCACACAGCGTCGTCGGCCGCGTCCCCCTCGGCCGGAATGCCGACGCCCCCGTCCTTGTAGTGGTCAATCAGCCACAGGCGCTTTGCCCAGGGCGCCAGACTAATGTCGACGAGGCTCAGGCTGCCACCTAGGGTCCAGGGCCCGACTGGATCCATCTGCTCGACAAAGTAGCCAAGGTGGCCATGGAGCTCCTGGCGCGCCTGGTCGAGGCTGTAGGCCTTGGTGGGCGTGTGCTGCAGCAGCTTGTAAAAGGCTGGGATGATGCGGCTGTTGACGTGGTCAATCAAGAGGCTGGCCCTCGCCTTGGCAAACGGCTCCCCCGGCAGCAGGGCCGGTCCATGCTGAGCCTCATTGGCATAGGCCTCGTCGAGATAGTGGCAAATGATGGAGCTCTCAAACAGCACGCCATGGCCTGGCACCACGAGCGTCGGCACAAGGCCTCGCGGGTTCATGCGCAGAAACTCGGCCTCTTTGCCATACGGATTCATTTCAATGTACTGGTGCTCAATCTTCTTCTCGCACAGCGTCATCCACGTGCGCTGCACAAAGGGGCAGAACCAGCCGCCGTACAGCTTGAGCCCCTGGTCGCCTGCGTGGCGCCTCGCCAAATCCGCAGCGGCGCCGCTGGCTTGGCCTGGAATTGAGGTGTCAACTTTTGCCATGTTGATGATGGTGGTGATGTTGCTGGCCCAAGCGCTGCCTGGTTACGAGCCGCAGTTTTGCCCCTCACTTGCCGCAAGTGCCAATTAATTCTCCCAATTCTCAAAAATGCTGCAAGCACACACATACATGTGTCCATTTTAAATCTCTACGGCCACCAGCTCATCCATCTCACCTTTGTCAAGAGCCACTTCTTGACAGACAGTCCACCTCCCTGTCCTCTTTGCAGCTTGCCCACAGTTCCATTTCGCAATGGACCAGGTAAAATTCCAAAGGCGGCAAATCATTACTGCCACTGCAGTGCCCATAGCAAATACCATTCCATCGCGCTGCGCGACTCCAACTGCCATCTCTGCTCAGACTGACGCCCATCTTCTCGCGCCATCCATGGCATTCCACGCCCGAGATCCTCTCCTGGCCCTTGCAAGTTGACACCTTGCATGACAAGGGGGGAGGCCCTGGATCCCAGAACGGCGTAGCATTGACTCACCAGTCGTAAGAGGGCCGGCCTCCTGCAGCGTGCAAGCTCCGTACACAAAGTACAAATCCTGCCATAGGCCGCTCTCATCCATTGTGGCTGTCCTCGTGGCCAGTCCTGTGTCTGGGATCAAGCGCTGGCCATGTTGGTTGCAAGCAATCAGCCCCCAACAGACCAAGAGATGAGATAACAGGCATACATACAGAGCAGGGCCCTGGTGCCGACAGCATGGAGCTGATGAGAGCCAACAGCGCACTGGCCTTGAGAAATGTGTACATAAATGCCCCGGGTGTTTTCAACTTGCTTTCTGTCCCCTTTGCCTTTTTCTCTCTGCCGAGGGGCCCACAGTTGATTGGGCTGTGTCCTTGCTTGTTCCAAGCTCTTTTTGTATTTTCCATGGCGTCACTTGGTCCTGGCAGATGTAAGTTGAATACGCTGTTTTTTTGCAGCTACATTCTCATCACCTCGTATTGACGGCACCATGCTCAAGCGTCATATCCTTCACCTGAGCCGCTGCTGAGAGACGAAAGCTGGGCTCTGCCTGATGGAGACCTACAAGGCTTCATCAACCACGACCATGGGCTCGCCGTGTCGCCAATGAGTCTTGTCATGCCTCATCCAGACCAAAAACTTGACCAGTCTATATCCTTTGATGACGACATGTTTGACCTTGGTTTAGTGCATCAATTTGATTCACCCAGGCCGCGCCACGACTTGGTTCTATCTAATGATGCATTTTCCGCCTCCAATCCTGCAGTTGCAGACTACTGGAAGTCGCCTTGTCCAGACGCCACATCTGAAACTCTATAGAGTGAGGACGCGCCGTCTCGGACATTCCCCTGCCATGCTTCTTCAGTTTCGCCATCTGTGTCTTTGGAGACGCCCAGCGTCAACCCTTGTGTGCCTACTGCAACACCTTCCCCTATATCCAATTTTGCCCAGCTCAAATATCAATACCAAAATGCTTCACAGGGTCCTCCACGACTCCAAACCGCTGTATACGATCAAGGCTATCTTGATACATCAAGACATAAAAAGGCTTTACTCTGTCCAACTTGCGCAAAGACCTTTTCCAACAAGAGCCTTCTCAAGTCAGTCAAGTCTCAAGCATTGCATTAAAAATGTCTTGGTGGCCATACTTACCATTCTCAAAGTAAACACATAAAATACCATTTCAAAAGTCACAACTGCGACGAGTGCCCACGGTCTTTTTCCAAGGTGAAAGACTTGGCGAGACACCGAGAAAGTCATCGCTCAAGCTGCTTGAGGAAGAAATATTATTGCAAGTATTGTGGACAACTGTTTACGCGGCTCGACAATCGGAAGAAGCACGTCAAGACCAAACATGGTCTCGAGTAATTGTTGTTGTTTTTTTGCAAAAGTCTGCGACTCAAGTTTTTGTGATTAGTCACGCTGGTGAATGCCCGCCGTAATCTTCTTCGTAGCTTGAGAAGTAATGTAAGTGGCCAGCCATCTCCAGCATATTGTAGCATGCTCTCTCTTTCTCTCCTTGTTTCTTCTTTTCTCGATTTTTTTTTAAATCAGATTTTCGCATGTTTTTTGCCCCGCCTTCTCCTTGTCTTAATAACGGGGCGTTTGATGGGGGTTTCACTTTTTTTTGTGGCCTCGAGGCGCTTCTTATTTTTCCACTCTTCGCTTCAACTCTCGTCTCTGCAGTCAAAATAGTCGGACGCCCTCGCTAGAGTCCTTTTCGGTGCTCAAACCGTACTCTTCCTCGGTCTCAGAACCTGGACTCGATATTATTGGCGTTGAATTAGGATCCTCAAGAGAGATGCTTGAAAGGGTGGCCAAGAAGCCAGTAGAAGTGTCATTGGCCGCATCGTCGTCTTCTGAGCTATCATCGTCAAGGCTGCTGGCGGCTTCTAAAGGCGTGATGCCAGAAAAGGAGTCTGGAAAATAAGGCCTCCGACTAACAAGCGTCCGCATCTTGTCGACAGCCACGACGCGCATGTCGTGAATCATCTTGATGAGGAGGTTGCGCTGCTCGGGCCAGCGGACATCATCAGACCCTCGTGCCAGCGCGACAAGACCCCATTTCTCGTGCAAGTTGCCATTGGTTTCCGGCTCGACTGGTCTTGCTGGGTGATGGCGAAAGTAGAGAAAGCAGCACCAACAAGCCGGCTTGCTGCATGTCACAAAGCGGTCGCCTTCAACAAAACGTAGTTTCTCGAGGTGGAAGTGGTCCAAGAGTTGAACCTCGGCATGAATCTGTGTCTTGAACCTTGCATCGCTGAGTGTCTCTTGAATGTTGGCCTCCATTCTCAGGCTATGGTTGAGGGTGACGAGACAGGTCTCCAGCTCCAGACGATCTGCATCCTCAACGCCCATACGCTTCATTATGAGCGGAAGTGTTGTGAGACTGTCTGCTCCCGGGGGTTGGGCAGCTTCGCGGAGCGGAACTTGGTGCACCTCAAAGACGTCCAGCATGGGTGGTTGTAGGCGCGTCGCATCGGACACGAGATGCTTGACGGCACGGACATGGGCAGCCAGGCGTCCAAGCCGATGCCTCAATGTCATCAAGTCGTACGACTGCGAGCTGCTGCTCTGCTTTACCCTCATATTGAGCTTGTGCATCATTGCATGGCGAGTCGCCTCATACGCCAGGTTGCAGACTTGGACATGGTCGTCCTTGGGCCAGTCTCTGAAGTTGCGGATCCATAAAGTCAGCTCGCCGTCTTTATGGGGCGAGTTAGCATACATATTGCGGCAGAAAGGCAGGGAAAACGGGGGAGGGGGGGGAGGATTTCGACTGACCGTCATGTGGGCTACTCGCCTCGAGGCCTAATAAACCCTTATCCACAAAGGCGAAAAACAGGCGCGCTTCCTTCTTGAGGCGATCTTGGGCAAATTGGATACACTTTTGCCCCAGTTCTGCTTCGATCCGAGCATGCTCGTCCTTTGAGAGCTTGGTGACATGTCCAAGTCTTTGAAGCACCTCTCTCAGAAAAGGAACAAGCTTGTTGGCGGTCCCATTCGACGCGACCCAAAACCTGTAGCACTCGTTTGCGTCTTCAACAGCCAGCGCCGTTGTCGAAATGCCGCCCTTTTTAAAATCACAAATAAAGGCAAGACATTGCAGAAAACGCTGTCGCGTACAGCTTGCGTTACCAGATGTGTAGGCCAACTCGTAACGAGGGCCATGAGCTTTGCCCAGCTGCCCAAGAAACAAGGACGTCTCGTGGAACCTGGCCAGCAGGCGGGTGTACTTGTCAAGTCTGGGCGTCTTTCCCATTTCTCGTGATATGCGTGTCTCGGCTCTAGCTGGACCTGGATTTTCATAGAGCCTTCCAATGCCCAGGCACGGCTCCCGCAAAGGGCACCTGAACAAGGCTTATGATGATTTTGCTAGATTTATAGATTTGAATAGCTAACCTGGCTAATTGGCATAAATGCCACTTCACTCTGCATCTGCGGGAGGCCCTGCCAACACTGGAAGGCCTCCCGCATGCCAACATGGACCAACAAGGCAAAAGTTGTACGACTACGCCTCCTCAGTGATACGTGCCAACAAATGCATGCAACATAAATATATGTGTGTACATAGATATGTATGTACATAGATATCCAAGTATCAGTATCTACAACAAGGGCGATATGATTGCAGCGCATGCATTGAATCAAGAAACCGACCCAAATATCAAAATCACCTTGCAATGTTTCACGGCACTCAGGCGCCACTTTTCCCACGACAAGACAGAGCCCCTAGCCCACATGGATGCGGGAAACAAGCCCCGGCCGTGTCGCGCGGAGAATGAGCTGAACGCGTAGCAAATGGAGCAATCTTCACATGTGCACACCCCCATCATCTGTCAGCGAGCCGTTCCGTCGTGACCAATCGCCAAGGTCTCATCCCTGACAAGCGTCCAGTCTAATTGAGAGACACTTGATCTCATCTCAAACGCCATCATCTGCCATGCAAGGAGATGTGGCCCGCCCGTCAATTATGGGCTTGCCTAAGCTCACGCATAATTTGCAGCTTTGCGACGCGTGCCTCGGAGTCTTGTCCAACAGTCTATATTCAATCCCTTTTTTTTTTTTTTTTTTACAGTCCCGTCTCATCTTGGGTCCAGTATTCATCACAAGCCCGTGAAGGCCATGGCCTCCTTTTTCTATCCGCGGCAACGCCTTGATTCATTCCCCTTGGCCCGCCTGCCCAATCCAGGATCAAGCCCTCGAAGTGCCCGTGAGGGCCTTTCACTGGCTTTCCATCTATCAAACCGCCGTCATCTGCAAGAGACGTGTCATTCCCCCTTGAAAAGTCGCCTTGTCTTAGTCGACATGGTACTCTATGCAGTAGTCGCAAAGCAAGCAGTCTCGGCGCCTGACATTCTTTTTGCACCCGCAGGCGCACTGACAGATGGGGTCCGAATGGTGAATAATTCCATGTACTTCAGCCAATATGCTGGTAGCAAGGCCAGATGTTGATGCTGTTGAGATCTGCGGGACAGGGTCCGACATGTCGTAGTTTGTCGACGCGACGAAGCCGTCCAGACGTGTCGAATCAGCCCAAGACATGGTCCAAACTGTGATGGCTTCCTATTTTGTTCCTTCTTCTTCTTTTTCTTCTCCCTCTTCTTCTTCAACTTGTCCGAATAAGCTCGGGCCAGCCAGGGTCTGAGGCCGAAGCGAGTCTGGGTCAAGAAATTTGGTTGGCGCGTGCTAAGCGATTCCGCAAAGTCAGTTGACTTGATGATGAAGCTTGAAACAAAATGATGAGGAAAGCAAAAATGTTCTGACGAGCTTAAAAACAAGGCCTTGAGCCAGATGCTACGGGCTCAGCTTTATATGGCTAATGGAACAGCTCTAAACCCGGCGCCGCCAATGTCGTTGGCAAACAGGTCAGGAAAACACGTTGATCAGTGCACTCGCCTTGACACCAGATGCCTGCTTGGTGCTTTCAACATCAAACGGGTCCGCCGAACTCTAATCAGAAGCGAGCGACATGCGCGAGAAGCCTTGGGCAAGTGCCCTGGAATTGCCTTTAATCATGGTGAAAAGGTGGTGAGGCAAGACGCCCTTGATTCACATAGAGACTGCAGTGGTGGTGATGGCGGACCCTGGCCTTTGATTGAGACGGGCAAAAGGAAAATAGCTTATATCAACTAGAGGCGCTAGAGGGCCTACGACGTCTGCTTGAGTCGCTGGTAAAACGACTGCACCGCTTCATCAATAACAGCCTTGACCTTGGTTGCGTCCAACTTTTCCTTGCGATCAAAGCTGTAGAGTCCATTTGCCTCTTGCTCAATGTCGGTTCTGGAGCACAGTCAGTGGTGGCCCTGGCCAGAGACAGTGCCTGAGACATGGCACACGGACGTCAGACATACAGCTGTGTGTAAACAAAGGCACAACAGTGGCCTCCGTTTGCCACGCCCTTGACGAGGCGCTCAAACCTGGCCAATAGGTCTTGGGCATTGGTCGCCGTTGTGTAGCCCCAGTCCCGGTCAGAGCTGGCGCCCTCGCCGGCGTTGCCAGCTGGCGCAATATTGACTCCCCCAAATTCGGTACACATAACCGGAGCCCCCGTCTGGTGCCTGGCCGATGCAACAAACAGGTCCCTGCCTGCCTTGGGTCCAAGGATGAGGTCATGGCTGCCGCACGTTTTGGCCAGCTCAGGCCCATCGCTGTAGTCATGGAATGTGGTCAGGTCGGTGCAAACATGCTCCCAGCCGCAATTGTCATTAATGCTTCTCGTAGGGTCCAGGGTCCTGGTGCTGATTGTCAATAGTGCCGCGACAAACAAGACTGCTGATTGCTCACTTGGTCATGTAGTATAGCGCTTGGATGTGACTCTGCTGCTCTGCACTGTCCTTGAGCGATGGATAGCCCCAGCTTTCATTGATAGGCGTCCACGTAACAACCGAAGCATGGTTGATGGCGAGCCTGACGGCTTCAGTCCACTCTTGGTTGAAGCGGTCCACATACTCGAGGCTAAACTGGTACGAGTTGGCCATTTCTGCCCAGACAAGATAGCCCAGCTTGTCGGCCCAGTAGTAGAAGGAAGGATCCTCCACCTTTTGATGCTTGCGACAGCCATTGAAGCCCATGCGCTTGGCCAGCTCAATGTCACGTTTTGTGCTGTCAGGACCTGGTGGCGTCATGAAGCTGTCGGGCCAGTAGCCTTGATCCAGGCACAAGGCTTGAAAGTATGGCTTGCCGTTGAGTCTCCAGAGACCATCGCCCTGGGTCCAATTGATGGAGCGCATGCCTGTCCAAGTCTTGACTTGGTCAACAATCTGCTGCGAGGCGTCAAAGAGCCGAATGTCGAGCTGATAGAGCAGAGGATGCTCGGGAGACCAAAGAGCCAAGCCATGACGCCAGCAGTCGTCCTTGTCCAGAGGTGCAGCATGGACAATGGACGAGGGCAGTTTAGACTGTTGATCTGGAGTCAGGCGCAAACACAGCTCAACATGCACCGAGTTCCTGTCCTTGGCAAGCATCTTGACGTCGGATTTTGCTACCGACTCACCGCCAAAGCTTGCCTCGATTTGAACTGAGCATGCCTGTCCCTGGCGTCGACCCAGAACTGCAACATGGCAGTCCAGGTTGCCCGACTCAATATCGTCAGAGCGAATGACAGTACCGTGGGTTCCATGTGCGATTCTCATGGGAGGAACAAGCTCGAGCCAGACTGACTGCCAAATGCCTCCAGAAGGAGTGTAAAAGATGCTTTCGGGCTTTGCACCCCAATACTGCTTTCCACGCGGCTGGGTCAGATCATAGGCCGAATCAAAGACCCTCACTGTCAGACGATGCGACTGGGCGTCGGGTTCAGCATCAAGGGCATCCGTGACATCAATGTCAAAGGGAACATGGCCGCCCCTATGGGCACCGACAAAACGGCCGTCGAGCCAGACGCGAGCCTCATAGTCGACAGCACCAAATCGAAGCAACAGTCTCTGGCCCTGCTGCCTCTGATGCGAGGTACGGAAATCGGTAATATCTCGCTGATACCAAAGC
Source organism: Ophiocordyceps australis (assembly GCA_002591415.1). Taxonomy (NCBI): domain Eukaryota; kingdom Fungi; phylum Ascomycota; class Sordariomycetes; order Hypocreales; family Ophiocordycipitaceae; genus Ophiocordyceps; species Ophiocordyceps australis. The sequence continues at coordinate 4,652 of NJET01000154.1, read as the reverse complement.
ACCTCGTGGACACGACGGTCATTGATGCCCGAGGCAGGGCACTGGAAGACAAAGGGGACCTGGATGGAGAGACGCTTATTGGCTCCAGCACCCGAGGGGGCCGACGTCAGCTGGTTGTCTTTGATGAGGTCCTGGGTGCCGGCAGCGATGCGCTGCGTGATGTCTTGGCCCTCTGGTTGGACGCGGGCATCGCAGCCGCTGTCTGCTGGCGTGGCGCCATGGGCAATTTCGGGCAGGCCAGACTGGGCCCATCGCTTGACCAAGCCCTCGTCGGCATCGTCGAAAATGAAGCTCCAAGTGCCGTTGAGGGATTGCCATGACAGGTCCGGCCGCTGGAAGTCGGGGCGCGGATAGGGCTGCGGCACGGGCGGAGACATTGCGCAGGGTGAAGAGGGCGTGGCAGTGCGGCTGAGTTAAAAATAGAATGGACAGGAGAAGAGAGAAAAAGGACGCGCGACTAGGCCATCGTGGGCGGGAGAGTCGATGTGGCTAGCGTCTGCCAGCTCGAGCCCAAGACGGCCAACGTGGATTGGCTATGCAGGCGTTTCAGGCCAACAAACGGGCCTTTGGGGCCTTTGCCCTGAGGTGCCCTGAGGCGCCCTGAGGTGCCCTGAAGCATGACTAACAAACAAGAGCACCGGCTGCAAAGCTGCCTCTTCAAGGCCTGGTACAGGCAAAAGCAAGGGCCGCGAGTAGATGAGGAGGGAGAAATGCAGAGATGCTGCAGTGGACCCATCAGCAGGACCATCAGCAGGACCCATCAGCAGGCTATGCGTGGCCAATTAGCGTCAGCGCACCCCACGCTCTTCTTCCCCTCTTTTAAGCCTCTTGTTCTGCTTGCTTCTCTCGCCTTGCCATGGTGTCGGTGGCATTAAACAATCAATCCATGCTCAGCCTCGACGAGGCGGCAATTGTGGCTGTTCAAGCCCGTGCTGCCTTCTCCCGTTAGAGTTGCACCGAAAACAGCCATGGCCGTCTGCGTTGCCGTCTGGTCGCTAGTGGCGTCAAGCCCGTCATGCTTCTCTGGCTCTGGAGGCATGGGTTACACGGGCAACACGGTGTTGCTTGAGGCCACTTGAGTCGTCAGCTGCATGTCTCAATTCCATCACAGGCCATGCAGGTACGCAAAAGCAAGGCCTGTGCCAATAGTCACAATAGTCACGATGCTATGGACAAGGTGGTTTGCAAGGCGTTCAGTCCTTGGCCGCCGTTGACCAAGCAACGCCAGCAGCCTTGATGCCGCACATACCCTGGCTCGAGTCTTTGTTGAGGCTTTGGGGCGGCACGACATGCTGCCGTCTTCCAGAACCATGCGGCTTGACCGCTCTGCACCCACGTGCATCAACGGTGCGACGAGTCAGGACGCTGCAACTCGAGCCGGCCTTGACATGCTGTTCCGACGACGACGGCGACGACGACGCACAATCTCGTATGCTACAAGCGCAACAGACGCCAGCCACCGCTTGTCTGTGTCACATGGAAACTGCTACAATGCCCATTCCATTACCTTGTCATGCATGCAACAAGGCGTGCACAAGGGCCACAAGTGTCTTCGTATTACAATTCTTGCCCCTACCACGGTAGCCATGATGGATGCTTGGTAGATTGACTGATTTGTTGTCAATGGACCGATAGATGACGAGAGCCAAGCCCGGGAATGAGTCGGCTTTTGCCTCAAAGCAGTCTGACACGGGCTTATAGCGGCTCCCGACGGCTTCAATCACGGGAAAATGTGGCAAAAGTAATAATAGCCCTACTAGTATTACTAGTAGTTTGCAAGGTGGTCAAGATCCACTCGTGGCCTATATCGATCCAGCACCGGGTAGCAGATGTAAGCAGCTCCACAGGCGTTGGGCTGCCTTCTCTTGCTCGGCATCGCACCAAGACGGTGGTGTGACGGACGGGCGTAAACATCCTTACTGTCTTACGGCGCAACTTGACTCAACAAGCCCAACATGGGCCAATGCTCGGCAGGCCAGCATGAGGCTGACGTTTGGCCATGGGAGTGTCTGGGCATAGGGAGCGTCCGAACATGTCGGCCGAGGCAATACGAGGCCACGAACGAAGCTGTCTGCTGCTAGACTGCACGCCAAGTTGAGTTGCATTCATGGTAACGCAAGACGATAATTCGTTGTCGTGGTATACGCTCCTAGATAGCCACGGGCCTAGTCCAACGTGTGTGTGGGCACGGTAGCAATCGGGCAGGCAAACTAAATTTGGAACACGAGCACTTTATCGACAGGAAAAAACAGCTTGCAAAGTAGGAGTTGATTCATGCTGGCAAGCCGGGTATCCGGAAGAAAAAGCGGCTGAGCACTCAAGACACTATCTGTGCTTAGAGGTGAAAATCCAACCTGAAAAGTTGGTGGCGATGCTTCAGGTGCCAGAGTCGAGTGTCTACCAATTGATGCTGTAAACCCTGCAAACGCCCGGCCTGCTACGGATACAGGTGAGCACTGATTTGCTAGCGGACGTGTAGCGTCGCGGGTGCCCGCAGGGGTCCCAGGGCCCGCTGCAGTGCCCCATGGTCCCTTGCCCAGGCGGGACAGCATTCCTCAGTAGGCAGTCGTTCCTCGTGCTAGAGATGGAGGGGAGACGGAGAGCACAATGTACCCACCAAGTACCCGCGCTGGGGTTGCCGAACCGACGTGCATCTGCAGCTGAGAACGGACAGTAGCAAGCAGCAGCCACTTCAGCCTTCCAGGCCCCTGGTCGCACACCCCCCTCGACAGCGTGGACAGAGCAGAGACAACAAGACAAAGAGAAATCCAGAGACACAAGTGCAGCGAACTTCTGCGAAATGCCCCAAGGGAGACATGCCGGTCTCGATCATGCGAGGCGTGTGCTACGTCATGGCTCTTCGGGACCAGCGCTGTTGGATCCTCTTGCATCGCCTCGCCTTGCTTAGTCGCCGCCCTCGCACGGCCGTGTCGGTGAGCAACAGCTTCTTCTACATACATGCAATGTACATACATAATTCTCTTTGCAAGTAACCTGTCTTGGTCGCCACGGGTAATCCAGAGCCATTCATCTCAACTATAAGAAGACACTCATCTGCCCTTGACTTTGGACCGAGTCTCAGACAAGCTCATCAGATCTATCCATCCATACCTCTCTTCCACTTGGCTACTGAATCAAGGCTCTTGTCACTTGTGCTCTTTGCCACGTATATATCACTGCTCTGCCCATTAGAGCACCACTTTGTCCAGACTCTCTTGACCCTGCCACCACCATTTCCCTCAACCTTCCCTCAACCTTGACCTCTGCACACATCTCAAGATGCGTACCTCGGTTTTGTCCTCTATTGTCTCGGCCATCAGCCTGACCTTGGCTGCTCCCTACAACCCTCCTTCCTGTGGGCAAAAGTCGAGCCAAATCTCAGACTTTGAGGTCAAGGACTTTGACTTCCATGCCTCTTATGTCTTCACCACACCTGCCCACCAAAACTCATGGGGCTATGCCAACTTTACGCTTGCCAACAGCGTAGTTGATTATACTGCTCAGTGTACAGCTAGCTCGTCGCAGCTCAACGACTTTTTCTATGGTAATCTTGTCTATCAATGCAAGGTGCCAGACCAGGCCGGCCCAGCGTCTTTTACCTTTAACCGGCCCACTGGCGACTTGATGATCAACCAGACCTGGTACTGCCCTCAAGAAGGCAGTCGCTATGAGGCTCATGGCGGTACTCGCCTCAACCTGACATGCTCGGAAAAGTACGAACAAACCCCCAACTGGAAGCCCGGCCAGATCTACTCGATACGCACAATCAGCTGCGAGCACGTCTCAACCCAGGCTCGCATTACCGAGATTACTGGTGTTGCCTAATTTCAAGACAGACTCTCAGATCTCCAGGCATCACGTATATATGAGGGCAACTTGTTACGACGGAAACTGCATTTACAATAAGTGACTACGATTAATGTATTGGGAGGAGGATACAAGAGAGAACAGAGCGTTGTGGGGAAAGCCAGTTTCATTACACGAACAGCATTATGATGATGGATGGCCAAGTTTGGCATTTTTTTTCTCATCTTTTTTATTTACTTCTAAGAAGGACAATTACCAGGGGGAGGTGGCACGCCATTCAGAGGGGCCATGCCGTTGATACGATAGACAACCGACTACAACCAACTATAACCATGCATGACTGCAGCCAGGCATCTTAGATGCAAGACAGGTAGCAAATAACGCTACAATACTTGAAAATATAATGCCGATGAATTAAACTACTGGTTGCGAATGATTGCCATTTGAAACCAAGTCAAGACATGATTGAACGCATCTGCCACCTGCTTGCACGCGGCCACAGTCATACCAGCTACCGCGACTGCACGCGGTGGAATGGTAGTACGTGGCGTGGATGCCATTAAAATGGCAGTTGGCCGGTAGCCGTCATTGAGAGACATGGATCCGTGCGACTCCGCTTGTATCAGTTAGCTGGAGCTGCCTTTGCTAAATTTGGGTTAGAAAAGTCTTCCTTTGCTGCAGAAACATGGACTATCCATGATTGGTCCGCCCCTCTCGGCTTATTAATTGGAGAATAGCGTGAGAGTTTGTTGGGTTTAGGTAAGCGTTTAAGTAGTATTGCAGTACTACTAAGTGTTATAGGTAGGGATAAAATAAGGCGTAGGGACATTAAGTAAGCCACGTAG
>NJET01000153.1:0-47002 GCA_002591415.1 Ophiocordyceps australis | reverse complement strand
AAAAAAAAAAAAAAACTGGAAAAAACCAATCCTGAAAAACAAGAAAAAAAAAAAAAAAACTCTTACTTTTCATTGTCCACCTCGCGCTGCCGCACATCCTCAAATCCCTGCTGGCTCTCCATCCAGGCAACCGCCCGCCTCCTCGCATCAATCCTCTTGACCCAGAGCCGAAAGTTGCCCGTGACGGGCCGATGATCACTAACCCGCACCTCGTGCCGTCGATAGTCGAGCTGCTGCACTCTGCCCTGGCCCCGAAACAGCAGCCGGTCGCACCACGCCGGACTCCTCCTCTTCTCGCTCGTGTCGTAATTGTCCGTCCCAACATCATACTTGTACGTTGGCGCAAACGTAATGGGCATTTCCTCAAAGGCGCGCAGCCGAAACGCCGGGTTGCGCCGTCGCGCCACCAGCAACTGGTCTCGCTCAAGCAGCTTGCCCAGGTTTTGCTGCTGCACAGCCTTGACCACTGTGTCGCGCGACATGGTGTCGATGCGGTAGTTGAGGTCTCCATTGAGAATGCACAGCTCGTGGTCCACAATCATGCTTCCGTCGCCGCCCCCAGTGTAGCTGTCTATGCGTACCTCGGCATGCCGCTCGGCTGGGAACAAGGTCGTGTCCAGAATAGCCGCAATATCATTGTGTCGTGCACTGGCTTGCGATTGGCCTGCCGCCAGGTGGCAATTGACAAAGCAGAGCGACGTGTCGTCAACCTGGAACCGCACCACCACGGCGCCCTTGTTCCCGTGAAGGCCTCCCATTCCTCGCTTGACTTCGGCCGCGCTCAGGTTGCGTATGCGTTCTCTCAGCGACGACTTGACAAAGACACACGTAAAGAGCCCAACCAGCGGCGCCGAGTGCAGCAAGTGGTACAAGTCGTTGGAGGGCAAATAGTCGTCGAGCGTCTTCATGAGAAAGTCTCGCCAGTCGCGATACTGGTGGCTCATTCGCTCCTGGTCGGCCCCTTCCTTCTTCTTGGAGGATTTGAGGAAGCGCTTGGCCGTGGCCTTTTTATCTTCCAGGTCCACAAGCTCCTGGAAGCCAAATATCAAAATATCGGGCGAGTCGCTCGATTGAACAAGGTCCTTGAAAAACGACGCGTCGGCGCCCGAGTACCGCAGGCTGTGCGGCGTCGATGCCCCTGCGTTCCATGTCAAGACGAGCGTCTTGATTTCGTCAAAGTCGCAGTAGCTCGTATCCTTTGACTTGATGTCCTCTTCCAGCCAGTCGTCCTGCAGCAGCCCATCCCAAGCCTTGACCTTGTTGTCTCCTCCAAGACTAACGACTTGCAGCCGGTCCAAGCGGTATGCGCTGGCCAGATCCGTCTTCATCTTGATGACGGCCTGGTCGTGTGCCTGCCACTCCTTCTTCACCACCCACGGCTGCTGGCTCATGTCATAGACACACATCTTGCCCGTATTGTAGCCCGCCCACATGTACTGGCCCATGCCTGTAAGCGCATTGATTTTCCAGGCACTGACACTCAGCACTGCCACGCACGAGTAGTCGCTCGTCGAGAAGATGCTGACCTTGCCATCGACATGCCCGAAAAAGGCCTTGGATGCGTCAGTCTTGATTTGCGTGCCCGCAGTCACGTCGCTCGCGCCCTCGGCAACCAATGGCCGCACCAAGACCTGGAAAGGCCTGCTGCCATCGGCTGTGGGCGCAAAGACGCGAATCGTCTTGCCCGTTGCGTGCCACAGCTCGTCGCCGACAACCATGGAGAAGGTGTGGCCGCGAGGGAGCTTGAAGCTTTGATGCGGGTGGCTGGCCAGATTCGGGACCCCTTCAGAGTCCGGGCCCCAGACGTGAATGACGCCTCCCTCGTCATAGGTCCAGAGCTCGTTCAAGTGGCGGTAAATATTGACAACATCGCACCTGGCATGCACACCCCCTCTGCTCTGTAGAATACGCTGCGAGCCAACTTCAACTTCCATAATGTCTCCCAGATTGGTGCCAACCCAGAGCACTGTGCCCTCCTTGTCTGCGCTCGCTGCAGGCTTAAAGGCCACTGCAGTTGCCTTGACGCCTTCTGTATGTGCCAGGCTCATAATCTGCTCGCCATCCACAAGGTTCCACACCCGCGTCAACTGGCCGCTTGTGCAGACAAGCTCTCCACAAACGTCAAAGATGCGTGCGTCATATCTCGTCTGAATCTCATGGCAGCCCTTCTTGATAAATGGCGGTCGACGGTTTGCGTTTGCCGAGTCTGGAAAGGCAGTGACGTGGCTAGCATCCGTCTTTGCAGCACCCGCCTCGCCTCCTTGCATGGAGAAGGATGTCCTGGAAGCTAGTGGCTGTGGCGATGTAGCACTTCCGATTTCAGGAGGGCCGCGCTCAGGCGTTTTATCTCTTTGCCTGGCATTGACAAGCTGACGCGTTGGTGGAGGAGGTATGTGGCGTATAGCAGCTTGTGTAACAGAACGCGTCGCTGGTGCCTGCCATGGAGCCGCTGCCGCATTGGCGCCATTGTTCTGTTTTGTCGATCTGGGAAGCTTTGCAGGCGGTACCACAACTTCATGCATCGTTTTGGCCTGGCTAGACAAGTCACTGCCAGTGCGCTGAGGTGTCATGTTGCCTCGAACGGAGCCATTCGCAGCTGCTTCCCATTCCATGCGCCTGAAGCCCGGCGCTTGGTGACTTGATGTGGAGTCGAGGCCCTTGGTGTTTTGAGTGCTCCCGCCATCACTATGCATGCGCGGCCGAGGCCGAGTTGGCAGCTCCGGCGGTGTCTCGCCCTCTTCATCTCGAGGAGTGCTGGGAGGGCTGCTAAAGGGCGACGTTTCGTGCGAAATATTGGTCCCCGGCAAGCGAGGTATGGGAGACGAGGGAAGGCGAGCAGCGCCGCTCTTGTCGGTGCGCGGAGGCGGCGGTGCTAGAGCTTGTCTGGGCTCTCTGTCTCGTCGAGTCTCGCCAGAGCGCCTGGGTGGAGGAGGCGACGGTGCCCGAAAAGACGAGCGTGGCGATTTCGGTGACGTGATGGGAACTGCTGGAGTAAGTGGCCGTCCCGCGGGCCTCTTAGGCTTGGGAGATCCCGTCTGATTCTCGTGAGTAGCAGCCGCAACATTGGGGTCGAGAAAGGGCGAGTGCAAGCCGGAGCTCAAATTCGATACACGGCCCTTGGGGGGCGACAGCGGGGGCTGAACAGTCACGGCTGGTGGCACCGACAAGGCCGCCGGCTTGTTGGCGGGCTTCATGGGCCTCGTCAGAGGCACAGGCGGAGGCGGCGCATCTCGGTCCTGCTGCAAATCGCCAGTAGCACGGTCGGCAGGCCTGCTAGGGCTCCTGGGACAAATGGGAGCAGCATCTTGCGACTGCTTCAAACTGCGGAGCCTTTCGGGCTTGACGGCGGGGGAAATGGGTCGTGGAGAATGAGGCTCTTGCGGAGCGGCCGACGATGTCTGCTTCAGGTTCTCGAAGCGGGCAAGAAGAGAGGATACGGGCTTCTGCTCCCAGTCAGCGAGGCGCCGCATCACGGCTCGCGTCCAAGACGGCAGCCTACAATAGACGAGCCGTCGGGCCCGTCGCCCGGCGGCAGATCCATGGTGTTTGGCGTCGAGGGGGAAGCCCGCCCGCCAAGCCCATGCCTTTTGCTTGCCTAGTCGCCAACCGTTGTCGCAGCAACATGCAACATGTCCAGATTGCTATACCGAGGGCGCTCTGCTCGATAAAACAAGCCCGAGACGACGCTGGCCTGTTTGCACTGCACAGCCTCTTGATGCAAGCTGGCCGCGGCGACAGTGGCTGTGCTTGAACGATTTTTCCTTGCAATTTAGGCGAGCAATGTTGTAAGTTGTTCAACATGGCTTGATGAATGTCATTTACGTCTCAAGACCCGCTTTGCTGGCACTGTCCAAGTTGCACCCACACAAGGGAGAGAGCACAGTGTCGAGCTTGAAACCGCACCCTTTACCTTGGCAGCAGCTAAAAAGGACATGCACGCCAGTCCAGGGTAGGTCTGGTGGAGCAGCGAAAGAAGAGCAGCTTGCCCATGTTGCGGCGGCAGCTTCTAGACTTTTGACCCGTACAGCAAAGTCCTTTGATCAATGCTACTGGCCAACTCTATAAGCCTTTTCTATCCATTTCCACGCATAACGCTGCAAACATGAATACGGTGAGATACTGTTGCGCGTCCGTCCCGGAAAGCACGGCCACCCTGCTAATCTCTGACATTGCAGGTCAAGTCCTTCTGGTAAGTGCCCCAGTATCCGTCCTCTCCGGCCCTCGCGCGCTGAACAAGACTTGCTCTCGATAGGCTCGGATGGGGCTCTCTATGTTTTGGTGAGACAAGTCGCTCTCCCGCTCTCCCATGTTAATCGTAACTGATGCCTCTTTTTTTTTTCCCTCACGCCACAGCTGGTGCCGCCGCATACGTCTATGCCAAGCGCGAAATCAATGCCGACCGCAAAGCCAAGCTTGAACAGTCGCGCAGGAGAAAGGAAGAAATGCGCTCTCTCGAATACGCCGGCGCCGAGTCTTCTGCGGCGGCTCGGACCGACAATGCTGGAGACCCGAGCCAAGAAGCAAGCAGCGATCCCGCGCCGACGAGGCATGCTCCGGCTACCGAGTCACAGCGCGTGGGAGAAAAAAGCAAGTACGAGAGCAGCGTCCCGTATCGAAGTCCAAAGGGCGACCGTTTTACCTAGCCAATAAGAGTGGCCAAAGGGCCATTCACGTCTTGTCTCTTGAGCTGTATCAAATCTCTACTCCAATACATTTTGCCTGCGGTTCATGTTTAGTGTTCTTTTACCAGTCTTTGATTGGCTCGACATGGGCTCGTGGACTCGTTGCTCAAGTACATCATAGATAGCAGTCCCTTGAGAAATAGTCCTTGAAGTCGTTGTTGAGACATTGAATAGCTGAGCCGCACCAAGCTGTAAACTCGATGCTTATGATATCAGCGCCAGCTACTGCCCCTCCAAGAGCCGACATTCTTCCGAACGCGCCCCATCTTTTGCGACTAACAGTCTGCGTTACGTATACTGGGTAAATGCGCCACGGCCTCTCTCAAGCTCAACTCACTGCAAACTCGGCTCCGTCTTTTTCTTCTCGACTCACCTTCCGCTCCGACCGAGCTTCCTTTTGCTCGCAAATATACCGTGCATCGCCAAGACGAGCACTCTTCTTTACATCTTGGTCTAGCAATGGCAGATTTGGCCATTGCCAAAGCCGCCTTTGCGGCCTCGCTCATGCGTTCCGATCCTAGTCCGCTTTCTCGAGGCGCCGTTGACGAAATCACGGCTCTGCTCAACAAGACTCTAGACGAGTGCTCGCGTTCCAATGTCCAGGTTTGCCTTTTTTCACTCAGCAGAGCCCCCGGCTCAACTTGCACATGAGGCCCTTTTTTTCTTTTTTTTTTCTTTTTTTTTCTTTATAATAATATTCTCGTGTCGTCAAAATGAAGAGAGAGAATCAGTTGCTAAGACTTCAGCGTGTTTATTCTTTGACTGGTAGAAATGCAAGAACTGGATCGTGGCTCACATCGTTGCCTCCCCGGGACGCACCACCCTGCTGGGCAAATACCTCGTCGCCCTGTCTGAGAGCTCAGACACAGACTTTGATCGGCCCAGCGTCAAGAAGCGGAGACTACGACTGCTCTACATTGTCAATGATGTCGTGCACCACGCCCTGGTCAAGCTGGATAATCAGACTCTTGTTCCTGCGCTGGAGCCTCACCTGCCCGCCATGGTTGCTGCTGCCTCGAGCTTTGAAAGGAGTCCTCGGCATTTGGCCAAGGTGTCGGGCCTCATTGACTTGTGGCAAGAGCGCCAACACGTGCCCCCAGCTCTGATTGACGGCTTGCGCGACTCGTTTTCGCGTGCCTCGGACAAGAACTCGGGAACTCGCATCCACATGACGGACGACGAGCTTGAGCAGGCCAAGGCGGCGCCGTACATTTTGCCAGAGCAACACGGCGAATCGCTGGGGCCTTGGAACGACTTACCGGCCGCGGTGCTGCTGGATCAGCTGCGTCCAAGTTCAACCATTCCCCTGCGCCGGGGCCAGATGCATCCGGTTCAGCTCAAGTCGGGACCTGCGTCGGATGCGATTCAACAGGCTGTTTGTCTGACTATTTCCGAGGTGGATGACCTCTTTTCCCCGGACAATATTGGCGGCGAGAATGAAGAAGACATGAATGCCCTGGGAGAAAGAGGTCGGCTCAACAAGCAGACTGGAGAGCTCGAGATGGGCTCCTACTATGGCTGGTCAAGGGCCTTTTGCCAGCAACAAAAGGCCCGGTCAAACAGGCCAGCCCCGTCTCCGTCAAGAGGCCGCAAAAGACACCACAGCCCAAGGTGCGCAGTCTCAATCGAGTTTGTTGCTTGGCGACTAACGTCTTGTATAGAAGACGGTCGTATAGCCGCAGCCGAAGCCGCAGTCGCAGTCGCAGCCGCACTCGAAGCTACAGCCCGAGTCGGAGCCGCAGCTCAAGGTACAAAGGCACCTCATTGCTCTCAGCCAATGCCACTATCGCCTAACAAGTGCCACAGCAGAGCATCGCATCGAGGACGCAGCCCCAGGTATGTTTTGACCCCACCAAGCCCCCCCCCCCCCNNAACCCCCCCAGCCCCCCCCCCCCCCACCAAGATTCTTTTACCAACTCGCCCGCCAGACGCGCCTCGTATTCCCCAAGCCCTGGTCCCACTTCGCGTCACGGCCCACCAAGTCAGCGCCGCTCCCGCTCCCGCTCCCGCTCCCGCGACCGGGCCCGAGCTCCTCCTTTAGCCATGGCTCCCCAACCAACCGCTGCCGCTTTGCCCATTCCGCCCCCGCCACCCCCCTTCCCGGGCGCCTTTCAGCAAGGCCTCGGCTTCGTGCCCCCGCCTCCTCCTCCTCTCCCTCCCAACCTTGCCGGCCCGTGGGGTCCCGCCAATGCACCCCCTCCTCCTCCTCCTCCGCCGCCGCCGCCGCCCCATGCCCCTCTGCAAAATCCCCAGCATGGCTGGAACTGGGCGCCTCATCGGGGAACTGGGCGCGGCACCCGCGGTCGCGGCCAGGGCGCCCCAGCCGTCCACGGCTCCTACGGCTATCCTTACCAACGATGATTTTTCCCCCCGCACAGCAGCTCCTGCTAGACACAGCCCCTTGCCTATAGCCCAGCGGCTGGCTCAGCTGTTTACAGCGCGCGGCTTTGCGCAAGCTTGTCACTTTTTTCCTGTTTTCTCCTTCTCTACATGTTGATATCATGTCCACACTTGAAATTCCCTGTACGCTCCCGCCTTTGCCCCTCCTTGACACGTCTGTAGTGCCGTCCAGTCGGACCACTCGGATAGACAAATGTACGAGCTGAATGATGCAAAAGTAATGTTTTTTTTTCTTCTTTCAACGTCTAATGATGCCACTTTGCCGTCCACCCTCCCCTCCCTCTTGCACCAATCAAAACCCACCCGCGCGTCATTAGTCGTGAAAAAAAAAAAAGGTTAGGTCCAATCACGGCACAAGGCGGCGACGAGAAAAGGCAAGCAAGGAAAAAACATGTCTTGAGCGTGTACTGTTTGCCTTAATCCGTTAAAAAAAAAAACTCGCCCTGTGGCCCGCCACTGCGTCTGAACAATTTAATCATGTTCCAGAGTATAACATTTTTGACCCCCGGCTTTTTTTCTTTTGGGGGGGGGAGGGGGGGAGCCTTGATAACATAGAAGCCTCGTCTATTCGATTTCCCAGACTTGGTAAGAAACAAAAGGGATAATTCTTCCCGCCTTGCTCGTCTACATGGCTAGACTAACCACGGGACAAGTTGTAGGGAAGAAGAGCCAAAAAAAAAAGGGGGCAATGGGCTAAACAAATTTTCTAGAATCGACAAGAAGAAGCAAGAAAAAGAAAAAACAACAACAATTCCACTCGTGTTTGCCTCCAAAGTCACCCTAGTACTACTTGATAAAAAAAAAAAAAAAACTTCTGCGGCGATTGCATTCTTCGTCTGTACATGGGTTGCGTGTGCGTGTCAGACCCCCCTCCTATTTGTTCTCGTTTTCCACAGCACGAGTTTCGCCCCGTTACGACTAGGCGCGGGAAAAAAAAAAGGGGGAGAAGGAAAAAAAAAAGACAAGAGAGACGGAGTAGAAAGAGCACATGAAATATAAAGCCCATGAAGCAAGACTCCCCCCTCTCCTCATTTCCGAAGAGGAAAAGAGAAGAGTGGCAAGGGAGGAAAAAAAAAGGGGGGGGAACATACACAGGCGTGGCAAGTTGGTTTGATGGAGCGACACAAATGGTGCGTATTCAAAGGCCAAGAGGGGGGGTAGAAACAATCTCCTTCCAAAAAATAAAAATTTGCAACGTGTTTTGGAGAAACGGGGCCAAGGCTTGTCAGGGCAAGCAGAGAGGGCCATGTCGAGTAAAAAACCCCAGCAACAATCGTAGCCATCAGATGGATATCTCGGTTGCTGTTATTTATTGATGTGCGTAATCGTTAAAACGGTCCGGGGCAAAAACCACAACAAGAAAAGAATAACAAACAAACAAAAGGGTCGGTGTGAAAGAAGAATGGAGACGAAAAAAAAAGAGAAGAAAAAAAAAGAGAAAAACCCCGTCTGGGACGCCCCGCATCTTCCCCGAGTCCTGATACCGGCCGCAATGGCTCGCAGCTTTTTCGACAAGTACACTCCAAGCTCATTGACCTTTTTCTTCTCTCTTCCTTGTCCATATAAAGATCAGTCCATTAAACGACTCGTATAATCAGCTTGTGAATCAAGTCTTGGCACCCAATCACGATGCATTCAAACGCTGAATTTCTCAAGCCGAGTCAAGGAACAATACTCCAATCCCCCCCCGGCTCCATCGAGATATATAGAGGAGGGGACTCCACAAGACACCTTGAGAGAGAACAGAAATCATCGACTCGCCGTGGCAGAGGCCTCGCCGTCGGGCTCACCGGGCCGTTTCGAGCCGTCTTGGAGATTGAGCGAGTGAAGGCGCTTCTGGTTATCCTCACTAACCGGATCAACCTCCTCGAGCCTGGGCAAGGGCACAACATGGGTACGGGAAGAGTCAATATTGGTGCTTGGGTTACTGTTGGATGCGTCATTGGGTGCTCTCCGCTGATTAGCCCTCTCGCTAAGCGCAGCCCACTTTCGTACCCGCAAAGCTTCGCGCTCTGCAGCACTGTTTTGCTGTTCAGTGTACTCGTGAGAGCAATCATCGAATAGCTGGGGATTAATTTCCATAAAGAGCTTCATGGCATTGTAAACCATGCCGTGAATGGTTCTATTCTCCATTAGCACACTTTTTTATACACATGGGGCCAAATCAAGGAGCTGCCAACCTGTTCCAGTGTCCTTTTGAGTTCTCGTAAAGGGGCGCAAACATTATTGGCAAGATTATTTCCACATTATCGCTCACCAGGTTGCAGAAATACTCGTTATTCCAAAAGTAGAGCGCTCTCTCGGCAACTTGGAAATGCGGACTAGCAACCGATTTGGCAAGCTGGTGAAAGAGTGGCTCTTGCACCTTGGCAAACTCTGCAGGGTCCATCACCTCAAAAATGTCCTCGACTTCATTGAGAAACATGACCTCCTTGGTGCTATTGACCTTGGGCCAGTAGCGTAGCAGTCCGAGTACAACCTAGTGCTTGTCAGCGTTTGCACATGTAATGCAAGTGGGGTAGCAGGCAGTCGACATACATCTTCTGTTAGAGAGGCATCTTTTTCCAAGAATTGTACGATGCAGTACGCAAGTTGGGGGTGATACATGCTGAGACTCTTGGGTTTGTGGAGTGGTAGCAAAACACGTGTCAAAAAGATTTTGTGTTCCTCCTTGAGTGGCAGTGCAAAGCCATTGATGATGGAGCCCAGAATCTCAAGGAGCTCTGCTATACCGTTAAAACGCTCCGTTTCGTAAGTGAATTGGAAAAAGACATTGTTAATGGAGCGGCGGATAAAGGATCTCAAGTTGAGGAATTTGCCATAGATACGGTGAAGAGTAGTCTTTAAAAAGTCTCGTTCGCGAGGATCTTCAGAGTCAAAGAGGTCGAGAAGCTGTAAAACGAAGCTGTGATCGATATATGCCTTGGCAATATTGGTATTAAAGTCCTGGCTTTCGATAAAACGTAAAAAGAACTCGTAGACGACTTGAATATGGGGCCAAGCGACTTCAAGGACTGGTTCATCCTCTTCTGGATCAAAGGCCTCCCCTTGGGGGTTGACGGGGGGTGGAATAGGACGGAAAAGATTCTTGGCAAACATGTCGACGACGCGTGGGTACATGGGCTCGGTAATGACTTGTCTATTATTCGCAACGTAGTCGAGCAATTCGTGGAGAGCAAGACGCTTGATTTCCTTGGCCTTCATGTCGCCGCTAGCGTCATTAAAGTCAAAGATGACGTTGCATTGGTCAATCTTTTGCATAAAAAGCTCTTGGCGTCGGTTGGGCGGCACTTCATGGAAGCCGGGCAGCTTCTCGAGATCCCTGTGGGCCGAGATGTCGAAGCGTGACGAGTGCTGCCGCTTTGGGGTACGTAAACCTTCGGGAATTGCGTCGCGATTGTCTATCCCCCTATGAATGAGAAGAGACTTTTGGCCAGCCTTTGGAGGAGCCAAATCATGCGGTATCGTCTCGGGCGCTCCCGGTGGAGGAATGTGCTGCTCAAGAAATCGACATTAGCAGGGCATGGAAAGATGGACAGAATCGACTTACGCCAGGAGTAGGGCTGATGACTACGGTTGGAGGCAGCCTGGAATTCGCGCCTCCGCCATTGGGACTTGCAGCGCCACCTACTGAACCAAAGCGCTCTGGGATATTGCCCTGCTGCTGGGGGGGGTTGGAGGATTGGCCATGATCTCCTGCATGGGCAGTGGCGCTGGCAGGAAGCGGCTTGTTCCTAATATCATTGAGCGTCGAAGTGGACGACGATGGCGTCAGCACAGGAGATTGTGTGGACGGGTCTTTGGACGACGGAGACGAGGTTCCGTCTTTTGAGTCTTTGTTCTTCTTGGACGACTTTGTGGCATCCTTGCCTCGCGAGAGCTGCACGGGGGAGCTGTCAGCAGTATCTTGGGCTCGGAGTGGCTGCTCAGATTGATCCGAGGCGTGCGTCCGACTCGCGGGCGGTGAATGCGAGGAGCTACTCACGACTCTTTGGCTAAAGCGTTTCATCTTGCTCGAGGGGTGTGGCAGGAGAGTGGCTTGTGGCTCATGTAGAGATTGATGGCTGTGCAGAGTCGGCCAAAGAGGCGAGTGTCTAGAGCTTGTATAGCGGCAGAGCTTATTTAGTAGAAAAGCGGATAGAAGAGGAGGAGCAGTGGGCGGTATCCTGACGACCCCGCACAGGATGGTGAAGGCTTGATACAAGCAGAGCGTGTGCGCTAATCGTCAAGAGGCCACAGATGAAGTCAAGCCGGTGTGTTGGTTGACGGACCGAATCTCAGCCGGCAGGGGGCAGCAGCTGTCGCAGACGCCAGCAAATAGTGGCTATGGGTATACCCAAGGTTGCAGCAAGCTCAACATGAAGCCCAAGTGGCGCTTTGCTGATGATGGCTTGATATCGGCACGATTGGTTGTTAGCAGTTGAAATTATCTCTTGGTATGAATTGTGTCGACGTCGCAGCGACAGGCGACGACTGGCCAGGCGATGTGGGGGGTGGTCAGGATGTGGACGAACGCGACTCGAGACAGCTGAAGGCGGGCAAGCAAGGGAGGTCGCAGACGCCAAGGGTCAATGAGGAATTGGGGGAAAAAGGGCCTGTGTGCTGTCCGGTGAACGCCACGAGAGGCGGCGGGCTGATGGGGGGAAGCGAGGGCTGATGGACGATTGGATGCTGCTCGTGGGCGGAGATTCGGGCGCGCGGGGGACTCGAGAGAGCACAGGGAGAGAAGGTGAGCCTGAGGTCGGAGTGGATGTTGTTCCAGGCTGGACGAGGTACTCGGCACTTGTGTGGTACTTTGATCTTGGCTTGCGCTACGAGACAAGTGCTGGGTGCAACGCTGCCAGCGACACAAGACGCGCCTCCACCGCCGTCGTCTGCTGCGCTGCAAGACACGGCCAGTTGTCTTGGGGGAGGGAATTGCAGGCGGGCAGACAAGCGGTAGGGCGTGGCAAACGGCAGTGCTGACGGGCGTGATGCGTGGCTGTGGGCGCTGGCAATGTCAACCAGCTGCCGTTGCCATGGCACAGAAACAGTCGGGTGATGACATCTGCGGGCCCGTGGCAGAAGTACCGCGTTACCTGCCCGGTACCTGCGGCACTAAGCCTGCACCTTGCGGCTCCACTCTACTCTGCCAAATTCAATGCCTGCTCACTTGCGATGCGCCTTGATATTGCCCCCAACTGCGCTCTCTGCACTCTTTAGCCATATAGGGAACTGCGGCTGCGTCTCGAGGCAGTCCATGCACGCACCCTCGGGGCCTCTGGTCCCTCGCCAATGCCAACCCTTCCTCCCAACGACGTGCACATGAATTGCGGCGCCTTGGCTCCTCTCTCGTGGCCTAGACGGACAAGGGGCGGCATTAGCTGGACCAAATGCGACTGCAGTTGTCCAGTGTCTCAATTTCCATCCGTCGTGCTCACGTGCTGCATCGCCAGAGGGTCGAGACATGGCCTCATTCAACCACCAAGACGAGGCCAATAACGAGTCTGATGTCGATTGGCCCGACGAGCACGAGACGGTCGACGAGGCGCCACGCTATCGCCTGCCATGTCGGCGATTGACGGCTGTTGAGATTCCCGCAGTTGTGAACAATGTCGACCGTTGCATCAAAGCCTTTGGCAGAGGTCCATCATTATCCCACGTGAGTTTCAGGCCTGGATCAACCGACATTACAGCTGCAGCTAGTAATCTGGCGCTAAGTCTCTCGTCTAGGTCCTCGACCCGTCGAGGAGCTCGGTGCCGCTCTTCTTGAACCCTGAAAGCCCCTTTTGCCCGCCCATCATGTCCCACAATGCGAGGTCGCACAATGTAGTCCTCAAGATTACGCTTCCGAAGCGCACTGGCCGCAAGAGGAAGCGAGGCACCAATGATCCTTGGCAGGGCGACATGGATCTTGACCATGCTGGCTCTGCCCCAAACGAGCCAAATGTCTGCTCTATTGCGCGCCTTGACGAGCCCCAGGTGCTACGGCAAAAGCTGGCCGACAATGTCGACAAGTACCAAGTCCAGGCTGTTGGTGTCATTAAGCGCACCCATCGCTTCAGAGGACTAGCCGACTTTTACTGGGATGTGTCCAAGTCTCCATTTGCTCAGCAATATGTCCAAAAGGTCTTGCCAGGAGATGGTATGTCTTGACAGCAAGAGCAAATCAAGTGGCTAGATCAAGTGGCTAAATAGTTTGCAGTCAACTCCATCAAGACATTCAAGTATGCCCCGGGCATACACCAGGGTCCCAATGTGGACATTTTGCCACCACCTCTCTTCACACACATGAGCTTACCCTTCAACTACAATTTCTCGCAAAATCCATATGTGCAGCACACCGAGGATGGCGGAACCTTTAACAAGACTGCTGTGCCTCAAGTGGGATATTTCATTGGTGCCTATGATGCTGTGCCTTTGGGACCCCAACTGGCCCCAGACATGACAGATGTCAACACGGTGCAAGTCATTGCGCAGCTCGAGGAAGCATTTCAGCAACGCCCTCTCTGGACCCGCCGCTCCCTAATGAATTATTTAGGAAACAATGGCGTCATTCGCAACTGGAACGACCTCAAGAAATATCTCAACTATACGGCATACCAATTCAAGGGCGGGCCGTGGAGAGACAGTGTGGTGCCTTATGGCGTTGATCCCAGAACAGACCCTAGATACCGCATCTATCAAACTCTCATGTTCAAGATGTCGAGGAAGAATCGCTTCAAGGGTCAGACATGGCAATCTCTTAGAAAGTCCCAGGTCAACTCTGTAGAGGACTATGGACAAGGGCAGGAGCCTACACACATTTTTGACGGTGAAACGTTTCACACAGACGGCAAGGTGTGGCAAGTGTGCGATATTACCGACCCTCTCATCAAGGAGCTCTTGGATTCGGCTGAAGTTCGGCCCACATGGGACATAAACAGCGGATGGTATCATGGTGGACTCTGGGCCAAGGTTAAGGCTATTATGAAAACCAAACTGGTGGCAATACAGTTTGGAAGACAAGTAACGCGTCAAGAATTCGCGTCGACATTGGCGTGTGGGGATCAAACGCCTACCAGAGGTTCTTCGAATACCCTCCACCTGCCATTGCCAAATCTTAACCTGACAAACGAGGAACTTGTCTTGTTGCGTGGGCACGAGCCACCAAAGAAGAAGAGTTCGGGATACAATGTGCGCTTCCAAGGGCTCTCTATAAACAGACCTGAGGGCGACCCAGGTACTAGTGAGCCGACTGTAGATTCGGTCGCTGATGAGGAGGAGGCTGCCATGCAAATAGTTTGGGACAATGAAGCCGACGAGGACGAGGATGAGGACGCCGATGTGGGCGAAGACGAAGATGGAGAGCAAGATGAATATGAATATGGAGACGAAGATGAAGACGAAGACGAAGCAAACGAAGGAGACGAGGCGGAATATCCTGGACGAGCATCTTTTAGCATCGGTGGCTACCACGATGACGATGGAGGAGGGTATGCTGGCAATCAAATCAGCCATGGCGTCGGTCCATACCAAGTGGCAAACGAAGACGATTACGAGGACACTGACGAGTCTGATGAGTTTGGCCTTGGTACGTGAACGAGCCATGCAGGGCGAATAGCGACGTGGGACAAAAGCCAGCAGCGTTATAAACGCGTCTTTGATGGTCAATACCACCTCGTAGCCGTTGCACTCCTTTCGCCATTGACGCGATGTACGAACCAGATTAAGAATAATCATGATAGTGATTGCTCTGTGAATTTAGTACTGTTGCTGGCGGCTCAAGTCTTGTACCATGTACATTCTTGCCCTGATAAGAGATGTTCAGTCACTGAGGGAAGGAGGTTCGGTCTATAAGGGAAGGAGGCCCGGACCTGCCTATCCGTGTACTTTTTTGCCCCCGCAACTGATCTTGTCTCTTTACGCTAGGAAAAAAAGCTATTCAGTCTCTGTGCCCTAAGCAAAAACTGGCCAGTCTCTGGGTCCTCGCGAAATCTGTTCAGTCTCTGTGGAAAGGGTGTTTAGAGACCTATTTAAACCGCTCTCTCTCCTCTCATTCTACCTCTTTCTACCTCTTTCAACCTTCACCTTCACCTCTTCTTGGACCGCGCCTTTGGCAAGAAGAAACTTTGCCCACCTTTACGGCAACCTCTGACACCACAAAACAGTCGCATCTTCAGAGCTCACCGTGATTGTCATGATGTCTTCCTACAGATACCCAGATGCTCAGCCGGAGGAGAAGCCGTGGGACGACCCGGCCCAGGCTGTAGCCAAGTGTCAGCAGTGCCATATTTCTTTTGCGACTGGCAAGGCGAAAAGATATCACATGCAGCAGGTCAGTACTGTCAACTAGATTACGCTTGTTTTGTGGCATGGGTATATGCTGTAAAGACAATGACAGCGTATCAAGATATCAAGGCTAACTTTGACTTTTACACAACCAAAGGTGCACCCTCAGAAGCAGGAGCTCATTTGTCCCGGCTGTGGCCAGGGACCCTTTTCAAGAGTCGGACACCTCGTGCAGCACATTGAGAATGGCGGCTGTTCTGGCATTACCGTCTACGAAATTGATCGCATTCGTGTCGAAAAGGTTGATTTTGCCTGCCACATGGAGGCGCAGACGCAGGAGGCGCTCCGGTACAACTTTTCGAGCTATCTTGTGCCAGGATTTAACGGCTACGCTGCCGACGGCGTTTTCAATAAGAAGGGAGTTGAAACGCAGAAGACGCCGACAAAACTACCAATCAAGGAAGGGATTCAGCTCTTGGAATCCGAGAAGCACCATCCAAGGCACCCCGAGTTCAACCCCATGGCGTATCGTGCTCTCGACGGCTTGTACTCTTGCCCCAAGAAGTGCGGGTAAGTCAATGGCTGTATGTTGCCATGAGTCACGTGGTACTAACGATTAATAGCATGGCCTTTAAGTATGTTGGCGACCTATCGAAGCATCTACTTTCGCCGATTCATGGGATTCGAGAGTACAAGTGCTGCTGCTGCGGTACTATTTTCAAGCTTCTTGCAGCCATTGCCTCGCATGCTGAAGGCGCAGCTAGTTCGCGCTGCCGCATCCGTGATAATTACTACTACGGGGCCTTTATCGACCAGTTGACTGGAGGACTTGTGGAAGTTGATGGATATCATGATGACGGCACAACCAAGTACATCATCTCGAGGGAAGCACATAAGCATTACGCACCCAAGCCTGAGCATAAGGGTCCCAAGCCTGCAGTCCAGGAGCTTTCCGAGGCGTGGGGCTGTGAGACGTGGACTATTTGGTGAAGAAGGTCTGGATTGCCGACGATGCGACAGGCGGTGAAGAGGGGACCGGTAGTCGTCTATTCAGCTGAAGAGGTGTGATATGAAGGGTAATATGGGATTTCTAGGACGGGGTTTGATGGTATTGAGAAAAGGGTCTTGACTGTCTAGATGAAGGCGTGGCTTTAGCGGCGAGGTTATAGGGTGCCATGGCCATCTTTTTAATATCAAGTCAGTCGTTTTAAATTATCCGCGGCCATCTTCTGACCTTTGTTTGGGGCGTTTCGAGCAAGGTCCTGCCCTTTTTGGCTTTTGACTGAATCGTAAAAGAACGCCTCTTATTCCTTAAAACTTTGGCGAACTACATAGCACAAACTGGCCCGAACTGGCAAGGCTAGAGCCTTCTAGCATGACTTGCGGGACTAGGCCCCTTTTGCTGCACTAGACCTTGGCATTACCTAAGAGGCTAGAAAGTGGAAAATAGTGCCAAGGTGTAAATGCCATGACGGAAGTTTGACTAGAAGATGTTAGAATTTAAAAAAAAGGTAGAAATAGTAGGAGAAGAGAAGATGAAAAAGGGGTAGTAGCTCTTAAGTAAAGGCATGGAGTTTGTTTCTATTAGGGGGGGACTCTAATCTATCTATATATAGAGTGGTGAGAATATAAGAGGCAGTTAATGCGTTGGATTTCTTTGCAGGATGGCTGCGCAACGTGAACGAACGCCTCATCTTGATATGCTGAGTACAAGGCGACGTGCATGAAGAAAATGTGCACGCTGGCTTTATGGCTTGGTCTTGATGGCTTGACCCTGGAAAACCTTGTATGCTGCAGGGAGCAAGGCTTACGCGGCAGGTATTTCGCGTTGAATGTCTCCACAACGGGACATGAGCGGCTGATGGACGGAGAATATGGATAAGCAGGTATACTTGAAGTAGATTGTAGCCCTGTCGGCCTGGGACTATTTATTACGCGTAATTTATTTACCTGAGTCTATGCAGGTATAATATATACACATATATATATAGTATATGGTATATGGTATAAATACTATAGATGGCCATGCCGCTATAAGTGCTGACTAGCTCACGGTATTAGTTTTTCGACTTTGTATTCTAGTAAAAAGGGACGCGACGGCGGTTGATTTATGCACTGCAATGGCAGGCTAGAAAATTCCTCGAGATGGAAAGGAATGCTCGTGTTGTTCATATTTTTTTTTCGCGTAATGCATACATCACTCGTGGCCAGCCGTCTCGAATAATGTAGTGTCGTTGAGCAGTTACTGAATGTAGTAATAGTAGGAAGTGGTTCATACTAGTAGCGGGCGCATGGCCCTAGAGGCGTGATTCGTGAGTTTGAAAACATTTCTTTTAATGCATGTTTTATGTCGGAGCAGAATGGTGGCGATATTAATCCGGTATACATGTAGAGCAAAAAGGAAGTGGATTGCACAGCCGGCGACAACTACATGGTAGAGGGGGAGTACGAGTCGGGCACGGCGTCTATAATTTACAGGTATAGGCTAGTTTTCCCTGGCTTCGTTATGCATTAATAATGAGACGTTTATGCAGAGACGTGTGGTTGGGGTATATAATGGTTAAAAGACGGCCACTTTTTGAAGAGAGTATTGGAAAGACTTGCATCGACAAAATTGAAAACGCAGACGCTCTTGGCTGCATTGTCGGACTCACATTCATTTCTTTCATTAAGCCCCTACACTCTTTTTTACAATCAGATAGGTATTTGTTAATCATGTTTCAGCGGCTGGCTCTCACGACGGGCGCCCTCGTGGCTCTCGCGTCTGCCCAGCAATTCGAAGGCTCCAAAGTGGGCGGCGGCATCGAGGGCCCGCGAGGACTTCCGGATCCCTGTCTCACGGCGGGCAAGTTTGTGCTCAACGTCAAGGACGCGCCGCTGCAGGCGCCCTGTGCCATGGAGCAGGGCATCAACGCCTTGTGCGAGAAGCTGACGGGCGTAAAGTTGGTCGACGTGACGGACGAGAAGCGCCAGGCGTTCAAGGAGTGCATGCTTGGCCAGGGCAGCTCGTATGAAAAAGAGGTGATTGGCTGTGTGCAGTGCAAGGTCCATCACAACATCTTTTCGGAGGACCAGGGCAAGTTTTATTACCAGCGGTGGCCGGCAGCCTTTAAGCACTTTGAAGCGAGCGACAGGCCGGAGCTGGGCACGTGGGAGTCCTTTCAGGCCATTGTGGGCGGTGATTGGGATTTGGATTTTAATGACTTGAAAAAGCCAAACGGCACCTGGGATAAGGTGGCTGATCCAAAGGACTATTACAAGCCTGATCCGCCAACCTTTCAGGGAATTGGAAGCTTTACGCTCAATGGGAAAAAGTACCCTGAAGAAGCGCTGGCCAACCCGCCCTCAGGCTTCCAGGCCGTCGAGAGCAAGGATAACATGGGCCGCCAGATTGGCGTCGTGGTGGACGGCGAGCAAAAGCCCGCGGCGCCACCTACCCAGACATCGCTTGCTGCTGCGCCGTCGAGCGTCAAAAACGGCACCCTGACGAGCAGCATCTCCTCGGCCACCAGCGCTGCTCCTCTAGGGGCAACGAGCAGCATCTCCTCGACCACCAGCGCTGCTCTCCCAGCGGCGACGAACGGTGCCGGAAAGGTGGAATTGTGCCTCGCCTACCAGCAGCTGACCAATATCGTCGCCATTAACATCAACAGTAGCATCACATTCAACTTTTTCTGTGTTCCTGAAGAGGCGGCGCCTGTGCAGGGCGTTGAGCGCACGCCCATTACCAAGGAGGAGGCCAAGACGCTTCCTGTTGCGCCGGCGTCGATTGCCAACAAGCCTGCTGTCAAGCCGGCCGAGATGCTCCAGGAGACGAACAATCAGGTTCAGGATGCTTCTCCCATGCACGTCCAAATGGTGCAGGCGATTAATATCTTGCTGCCGGCTCCTGGAATGGTTGATGTGTCCAAGGTGCGAGAGATTCTCAAGGCCAACTCTGAGGACAAGAAGAGCGTTCCTGGCTCTGGCTCTGGCTCTGTTGCGCCGGCTGGCCAGAACAAGCCTGTCGGTGCCGTCAACAATGCTGGTGCCAACTCGCCCGCTTCTTTCGACTCGCCTGCTTCTTCCGACTCTCCCGTCTCTTCCAACTCTCCCGCCTCTTCCAAGGCACCTGCTCGAGGCAAGCCCACAAAGCAGGTGGAGCGTGCTGCGTGGTGCGGAACTGGCGCGCCCGACTCTACTCTTCCCTGCGACATGATTGGCAAGCTCGATGCCAATGCCATCATGGATGCCGGCATGGACGTCACCAAGGAAGAGGAGCGCAAGTCGCGCGAGAAGCTGGTGGCCTACTACGAGAACCGAAAGGCGGTGCAGGGCCTCATTTCAAAGTACAACGACTGCTGCCTCAAGTGCAAGGTTGACAATAAGCTCCTGACGCCCGAGCAGGCCAAGTACTGGAAAGAGGTGGCTGACAACTTTGACAACTGGGCCGTCGAGATGGAAAAGTTTAAGAATGGCGAGACTGATGTCTCTCCCGACACCCTCTTTGTCTTTTCCAAGCCCCTCTACGACCGAGGCCAGCCCGGCGCCGCCATTGAGGATGTCGAGACTACACAGGTGCCCTATGATGAGAGCTGCCTGGCTCCCCCTGCCAATGTCCCCGAGCCTGTTGCTCCCTCGTCTGGCTCTGCCTCTGGCGCCGATCCTGCCCCTGCCATTGTGCCCCAGCCTCCCCTGTGCCACATGGCCAAGATTGACGGCAACAACACCCTCCCCATTAATGGCAACAGCGCCAAGTTCAACACTGACGTGAGCGCCAACCTGGCCCAGCAGTTTTGCGCTGCCTGGTACTACGTGCAGAAGCTGGTCAATGGCAAGATGGAGTCGAGCTACGTCTTTGGCGAGTCTGTTGCCATTGCCAATACTGTCATTACCATCTCCATCGAGCAGGCCCAAACCATTACCACCAACTGCGGCTGCAACCCCAAGGCTGAGCCCGTCGCTGCCGGGGACTTTAACCAAAAGGCTTTTGGCACCGAGGCCATTGTCCAGGCTGCGCAAGAGGACTTGAGCGCCAAGGCTGACGTTGGCGCTGGCAACATTGTTGTTTCGTCTCGTCCCTTTGTTGCCCCTCCTCAGGAGTTGGAGCCCCAGGCTTCGTCTGGTAAGCCTGCTGCCTCTCCTCAGGAGTCGGAGCCCCAGCTTTCGTCTGGCAATCCTGCAGCCTCTCCTCAGGAGTCGGAGCCCCAGCTTTCGTCTGGCAAGCCTGCTGCCTCTGCACCGGGTTCGGAGCCCCAGACTCCCTTTGGCCAGGCTGAGGCTGGTGCTGTCCAGGCTCCCAAGCCCCAGGCTCCCAAGCCCAAGGCTGGCCACAACCTCTCTTGCCACTAAAAATGCAAGAGTGGCATGTCAAGTCGGGTTGGCCAAGCTACCCAAACTATAGAGGGCAGTTAAAGTGGAATATAACACCTACATGCACAATCACACATTTCCCTTCTTGTATAATTCAACACGTTTTTCCTTTTGTTGGCTAGTCAATGGGACGTCTTCCAGCACGCGCTATAGAAGCTCGCTGGCCATTGTTGTAGCATAGATGAATAATTGACAGCCTTCTACACTTGTAAATGTCGAACCATGACGGTCTGAGCCAAGTCACCACAAGGCTGAGCATGAATTAATTCACGCAACGTCTAGACTTTGAACGCAAGCATTGGTTCCGGCCCCAAGATACTTGAAGCCGAGTAGGACCATTTTGGCAGGTAGTTTACTCGAGGCGTGTATAGACTAGCTTATGGGGAAACACCCACGCAGTAGTGATAGCCAGTTCGAAGCCTACTACAAGCTATCATTGAGAAGAAAGAATTAGCCACGCCAACAATCACTGCTTCTTCAAACTCGCCCGCCTCTTCCAAGCAAAGGGAAAGAGGCCTCGACTTACATTCAACGTTGGTATTCCACTTAAAGCTATGTTTTAAAATGATTAGAATTTCCTCAATGTCCGGGTCAAGGAAACAACTCACAAATCATCCATTTCGATTCCAGAAGCCCTCGAAAGTGACTTGCAACTCTGGCCACTTTTAGCCTGGCTCCACGTGTTGCAATTGGCAACGACGCCGTCTTCTTGAGGCAGCGGCCCCACAAAGCGCTTTGGAAAGGAGTTCCAAGGTTCCACGCCCACGCAGACACTGGAGTCTGTGACCAACTTGCCACAGTCGCCGCCAAGAGACGGGTTCCACCTAATAAAGTCGCTAACGAGAAATCTGTAATTGAATCTGCGGAGGATTGACGCGCAAGTATCATCACGTGAAACAACATAAAAGTGATTGCATTCCACATCAAAGGCAGGCGGCGATTTTTGAGCATTTGTTTCAACGCAGTAACGACGGTTGAGGACGAGCCTATCGTGGGGATCAAAGGGAGCGTTCTATGAGAGTTTGGGTTAGTAGAGTGAGGTGGTGGCTGCTTGCGGGGGCTGGGGCGTGGGTGAACCCATTTGGTAAATTGATTCATGGTGATTTCGTATTCGAGGAGAATGTCATCAATATTTAGCGGCGTGGTTAGGTGATGCCATCGGATGCAACGAGGTTCAACTTGGGGTGCCTTGGAGTCATTGGGAGGAGTGCCTCGAGGTAGAATGGCGGACGCTGCGGCCAGGCAGGAGAGTAAGAGGGCAGAGAGGAGAGAGAGGCAATGCATTTTGATGTGTTGATGTCTGAGTTTGCTGGGCTATAAGAGAAGCTTGGAAGTGAAGAGGCAAAGTTTGGAGACGGTTTGGATGTGTCTGGCTTGGTTTATATAGAGACCAAGGCTACCCAGTTGATTAGAGACTGGGTTGCAGAAAAGTATAATGTGGAGAGATAAAGATTAGAGCCAAAATCTCGCCCTGAATGCCTATTTATTACTTAAAAAAAGCATCTATAAACTGGAGAAGTTGTGGATCCTCTGATGATATTTTGAACAAAACACACTCTAGCCTTGATTTCATGACCATTGCAATTGCGTAACAAGAAGAAACTCTGGGCCAAGGTTATGCCGCGCAATGGCTCTATTTATTTACAAGAGTGGAACAACGGGAGAAGCAAAGAGCTTATCTGTCATACCGACAAGGCTATTGGTGAAGAGGTGTTGGATCGGCGGCAGTAGGTGGGAGCCGTTGGTGTTTACTGAGCTGGAATAGCGTTGCAGGAACGGGGGTCCATTGTTTTATGATTTGGGGTGGAGGTGTGGAAACAAAACACGGCTCAAGATTTGGTTGCTGGGTGGAGTTGCAGCCAAGATGCGATTCAAAGCGGGAAACATGGCGTGAGTAGTAAGGAGGTGTGATGTCTGAGATTGCGGTGCTCAAGACTGTCTTTTCCATTTGGAATACTATTGGTAGTGGAAAAGTATAAATATCGACGGCTAACCTTGTCTAAACAAACCCCGACGATACGGGGCGCGAGATGTTTTAAAAAATTGCCGAATCCTGGACTACGCTTGCATGAGTGCGCGCAAGAATTCGCACAAGCGGATTACGAACAAGAAGCACCTCGGTACTGTTGCCCAAGGCTAAATCGTGGGGGGCCGCTTCTTTAATATAAAATATAAAGACTAGCACCGGAACCAGGGGCTGTGTTTTGCATGATTCAGGCTTAGTGGCAGCGGTTGGTGTTTGCGTGGGTAGGGGAGAGTATAGGGGCCAGGGCGGCAGTGGCGTTGAGCATAGGTTTTGCCAAGCCAAGATTACTTTGGGCTGGCTGCCGGGACATGGAGTAGGATATTCTTGGCTGAGGCGAGTCGAGGTTGGAGAAACTGATATTGGAAGCTGAGAATGCCTTGTGCAAGCAACGAACCGGATATACATACTTTGTATTTTAGACCCTTTTTCCAAAAAAGAGAAAAAATAGATATTTTGATTAAACTCAAAGAGATACTGCTATTTTCATTTCGGCTAGGTGCGGAATTATGAATTGGCAGAGATTTGGCAAAAGCATGGGCTCGACACACTCGTTGTAGACCATGTAGATATTTCTCAGCTTGTAAAAAGCATGTATAAATGCTCTCTTGAATAAAAAATAATGTGCTACTCATTCGCGCTTGGTGTAGGGTTTGAATTGGTAGCAAGTGAATTTCTATAAAGGTTGGACAGCTGCTCCATGTCGTTTCCGGTCTGGGGGGATTTACTTACCCTTGCTTCAGCCGACTCTTTGTTTTGCAAGTTGCAGCCTGAGCACTAGGGGGACTAGCATTAGGCTGTGTGCGCACAATGTTAAAGATGGAGACTTACACCCCCAATCTCCTGACATAGTCTCTCGACTTGAGAAGACTAGAACAAGGCATAGTTGTAAGCAAGGGTATAAATTATTAAATAAAAGAATAGTGGCGGGCGAACCTCTATATCTGTCTAGTACCGCATTGTCACAAGACGTCATTAGACAAGAGCAGGGTGCGATTTCACGAAAAAAAAAAGGCTTACCGCAGATATCTATCGTATATTAGCCAAGGTTTTAGGGATGTGTGGAAAAAGCCTACTCACTGCGCCGGCTTTAGCGTCATTGTAGTCGCAGGAAACCCGAATGTTTGAAAGCGAGCCCCCAGAGGTGATGTAAGTATACGAGTTGGAAAGCTGGCAATTCTGGGGGATAACATGAGCCCGTTGTATAGCCCTTGTCATGTTCTAGACACACCAGCCTGGTTAGCATTGGTAGAGGGTATGAGTGGTTAAAGAACTCACGGCTGGAGTAGGACTTGTCTGTGGGGGATATGGCTCGGCGAGGGCGAGGCTGCTGCAAGCAGCGAGGAGAGGGGTAAATCTCATATTTTTTTTTTCGAATAGAGACGTGTTAGTAGTGGGCTGTAGAGGTGGTGGTGTAGTAGATGGGGAGAGCAGAATCGCTAATTTATAAGGGCTCAGTCTCTTTCGTAAGGCTAATATAAGTTGTGTCGGAATTTCCAATCTAGGCCAACGGTATCCGGCCACATATAATGGTTATTCGGCCAACTGAATATAGGTCGTTTATGGGGGGTATATACGCTATTATTTTTGTATAGTATAAACACTTTACTCTATAATGAAAAGGCATCGCTGGTTTCTAGCATCGCTGGCCAAGTGCCATGGCGATAAAAAGACGTTTTGCATAGAGTATAAATACATGGAAAATAACAGCGTTTCTACCTCTCTATAAACGACCCATATTTGGTTGGCTAAATAACCATTCTAGGTGGCTGGATACACCGGGCCTTTCTAGATGGGTATAAAAGTAGGAATTCCTAGTCGTGGCAAAAGTGGAACGCTCAATTAGGCGCTAGTTTGAGGATTGAAGATGTGAGTGGTGCTATATAGACCCCCCTATCTCTTGGTAAAGGAAATCCCAAGACTGTTTCGAAACCCAGCGACTAGCGGGTATTATACGATTAGTATTTACTCTAAAGACGCCATGCACAAAAATACCAAATGCACCGTCGGTAGCTGAGTAACGTACCGCTCAAGCCAAGCATCTTGACGGGTGCCAGAAAGCCACGCTGCTGCATTGTACAGTTACACCAGCTTTAAATGGCCCGCATTCCAGCAGCTGGCGGCCACGGTCTGGACCCAGGGTTTCACGGGCCCGCACATGGCGAATTTCCAAGAGCTTCTTGCCCAAGCCTCGAGGCAGCGGCGACATGGTCTTGCGGCTGGGTCAACAGACGCGAGACGACATGTCGGCGTTGGCTGGCCTTGAAAGAGTAGTATGTTAGCGCCCAAGCTGGAAAAAGCCAATGGCAAAGCTGGAAAAAGCCAATGGCAAAAGTCGGTGTGCCGCGTCTAGCCCTGGCGCGAGCTTGTGAGGTTTTAATCCGAGGTTGAAGCTCTGCTCCAGGGATAAAAACGAAAACTGGGCAAGGATAACTCGACAAGCAGTCTATTTAAAGCTAAGCAATTCAGTCTGGCTGAAATATGGGACGAATAGTTGTTTTACCCTCTTTGGCGAGACAATGACTCACGGCAAGCCGAAAACTTGGGACTGAATAGAAACCTGTATAGCTCTCTAATATAATAGACGAGTAGCATCTTTTATCCAGCAAGCTTATAAATTCTTCAACGTCCACAGCCTTGCTATAAATTCCCTGCACCTCTTTCTTTTTTTCCCCACTCTTTACCATTATAACCACCGACACAAAGCCTACCAAACCGCTCCCGCTCGCAAAGCAAATGGGTGTCCTGCATGACATTGTGGCTCTCAAGTCGTCTCGTCAGTGATGCTCGAGTTCAAGTTTACCGCGCACCAGAGACACGTCAACAGCGAAATTGCTCTATTCTTGGCGCTCAAGGAAGCACGCAGAAAGATTACGACGGAAATGAAACTGACAATCTTTGATTCGTATCTTCAAGGTGTGCCTTCTAGCTAGAGAAATGTGCCCTCGTCCATCGTGGTAAACGGCCATGTTGGTATCTAGGGTAAGCAAAATACAAAACAGCTTCAGCCCACCCCCCCTGATGACGTAAGCGCAGTCAATGAATCTCTCCGTCGGCCTCATCCGGACAACGTCGTTGCCCGGCATGAAACACTCTGCGTCTTGACCTTTTTCTTTTTTTCTTTTCCCTTCCTCCCTTGCTGCTTGCCTCTTGACTTGTCTGTTCGCTTGAGTAGCCTCTCCAACGGACGACTTGTGGCTCCAAGCACATTTCCAACGACTTGCATTCATCGGCTTGGGACCCGCAACGCTGGAAGCGCACAGGGTGCAGCGGCGCCCCCCAGCCGGGCGAGCAGCATGGCGCGGCGCTGCGTGCGCAAGATGGAGCGGGTCTGCTGCTCGTGCCTGACATATCTGCCCGTTGCTGCCGTCTATGCCCTCACCACCTGGGCTGTCTGGGTCTTGGTTGTTATTGGCACGGTGACGACTGATAGCGCCTGGATAGGTGAGTGGAAAAACAAGATTTAAAAAAAAGAACGACAAGGGAAAAGAAAAAAAGGAGAGCAAGAGGACAAGAGTTTAAGAGAAAAGAGAAAAAATACAAACTGACGGGATGAATCAAACTAGGTCTTCCTTCATCCATTGTGAGCATCCTCCTCTACCTCCTCCTCAACTGGTCCTACTCGGCCGCCGTCTTCACCAACCCCGGCTCAACCACCACGGCCGACGGCTACGGCCTCTTGCCCACGTCGTCGCACCAGCCCCCCGTCGCCACGTCGTTTACCGTCAAGAGCAACGGCGGCATGCGCTTCTGCAAAAAGTGCCAGGCCCGCAAGCCCGACCGCGCCCACCACTGCTCAACCTGCCGCCGCTGCGTCTTGAAGATGGACCACCACTGTCCCTGGCTCAACACGTGCGTCGGCCTGCGCAACCACAAGGCCTTTCTCCTTTTTCTCATTTACACCACGCTCTTTAGCGTCTATGCCTTTGCCATTAGCGGCGCATGGGTATGGGGCGAGGTGACGGAGGAGTCGACGGCCTATGTCGATGCCCTCATGCCGGTAAACTTCATCGTCTTGGCCGTCTTGAGCGGCATTATTGGCGCCGTGGTTGGCGTCTTTACCCTGTGGCACGTCTTTATTGCCTCGCGCGGCCAGACAACCATGGAGTGTCTGGAAAAGACGCGCTATCTGTCGCCCCTGCGCAAGACGCATCAGTATGCCCACGATCCGGCAAACCATGTGCCCCAGGCAGCACAAGACTTTGTCGATTTCCATACCAATGCGCTGCCCGGCATTACGCGGCCCGAAGAAGGCGAGGAGCAGCAGCAAGAGCCACAGTTGCAGCAACAGCAATCTCTACTACAACAGCAGCAGCAGCAACATTATTTCCCCTCGTCGGGCGCACCACCACTACCACCACCACCACCATCATCATCATCATCACCGCCACCACCACCACCCCAAGTCCAAATGTCATACCACGAAAGGGAGCGCTTCCAATCGCGCAAGCGCTACGACGACTTCCTCGACGAGCAAGACTCGGACAAGCTGCCCCATGCCTTTGACCTGGGCTGGCGCCGCAACCTGACGCACCTCTTTGGGCCCGCCCCCTATTTCTGGCTCTTGCCCATTTCAAACACCACGGGCGACGGCTGGTCCTGGGAAGCCAGTCCGCGCTGGCTCGAGGCCCGTACCCAGCTCCGCCTCGAGCGCCACCAGCAGTACCAGCGCGAAGTCGACGCTGGCTGGGGCACGCCTCCCAATGCCGCCAGCCCGATGCCCAACCCTGCTGCTGCGCCTGGCCAGCTGTCCATGCCCTCGTCGGCTCCGTCTGCCTCGTCGACGCCCCGCCGCACGCCAAGCAAGGCGGATCGTATCCTTGGCCGCGATCCAAATCTCTACGCTGACGGGGCGCAGTCGGTGCAGCTGCAGCGTCTAAGCCGGAGGGGCAGATTACTTCACGACGATGCAGATTTAAATCTTGACCTTGATCTCGTTGACGACGACGACGACGACGACGAGGATGCAAATGGCGATGATGATGCTGCGCGGCGCAAAGTCGCGGAGCAAAGGGCTCTGCATGTCGTTACTAATACCCAACACTAGATTCCTTTTTTTTCCCTTTTTTTCCTTTTTTTTTTGGCGCACCCCCAGCTTTTCCATTGTTTTTTTTTAAATCGCGGGTTTTGGATTCCTTCATTTACAGGCGTTGCGGCACAGCTTTTTTTCTTTGGTAGTGGCCTCGGTAGTCAAGGAGGGGGGGCGTAGTATAGACGGCGCATCTTACCCGCCAAGCATCATTCCGCGTCATTATCTTTCTTGTAGAAGCATTACATTACCACGACAATCCCAAGCCTCTGCGCACTCTTCAACTACTTCTCCCCCACGTCCATTCTTAAAAAGCTTCATGTTTCTCTTAACAAAATCAAAATGTTACCTTGATTTTTTTTTTTTTTTACACTTTAAAAAATCTTGTTTACTCATTCTGACCTTGTTTGTCCTACCCACAAAAAAAAAAAAACTACGACACCCCCCCCCTCCCGCACGCAGCGCGAGCCACTAGTAATCTGTATCAAGAGAAGAAAAAAACAAAACAAAAAAAGTGAATCCCCAGGGGTTCGGATACATTCTGTTCAAAAGCCTCAACGCCCCCCCCCCCGCCCCGAGCCCCGTGCTGTGAACCATAGGAAAAACGAGGCCTTGATGCCGTGGAAAAAAAAAAGACAGCAATGCCCTTTAAACAAGAAAAAAAAAATTCCCCAGCTTCAACCCCGTCTTTCCAAAAACATAAACCTTGCCATGCCTAGTTTTCCCCAAGAGTAATTTGTTTTTTTGTTCTTCTTGTTTACCACCACAAAAAGAAAAAAAAAAGAAGAAGAAGCAAGGCAATGCCGCCCCGTCTATATTTATGTGCTTGGTCCATTTGTCCGCTCAATACCCCCACAGTGTTTCTCGTTCCATTCTTTCGACAAACAAGGCCCCTCTTCTTGAACCCCCCCCCTTCCCATTTTTTTTTTGCTTCCCTTCTCTCCTAGGCTCATCCGTCAGCCGGTAAAAAAAAAAGGGGGGGGGGGGGCTTCAAATGAAAACAAGGCCCACCAAGCCAAACAAAAACAAACAAGATGATTTTTGCCCGTGTCTGGCACCTGCTTGTACATGGGTATTTTCCGTCCTGTTATTTTTTGTGTTCGTACGCCAGTCAGACAAAAGGAAGTCAAGGGAAAACCAAAAAAAAAAAAAGAGCTACAAGGTACCCCGTCTCGTCCTCAAGACTGCGACCTCTCATGCCGGAATAAAAAAAAATGTGCCGAGAAGGAAAATGCTGGAATCAAGTGCCAAAGGAGAAAAAAAAACAAAAAAAAAAGTAAACCCCGTCGCAAACGGGGAAAACAAGGGGGTTTTCCAGCCCAAGAGAAAAATAAAAAAAGGAGAATCGAAAAAGCTTGATCCTACACGCCAGCCACCAAGTGCTTAAAAAAGTCTCAACACGATTTTAGCTGTCAAAGCTCATCTTTTCCAGGCTGCTTGCTTCAATGGTGCTGCGAGGACTCGAGCCACCGCGGCCAAACATCTTGCCGCCCAGCCGGTTCAGCTTGCTCACGTCAGAGGGGGGAGGCGGCTCGTCAAAAAGCCTCGTCTCAATCGGGTCCACGTCAATCTTGCAAAAGAGCGTCGAAAAGAGGTACTGGTCTCCCGCATGATTGAGCAGAGGCAGCGTGCGGTATCCATTGCGTAAATTCTTCAGCTTGGCCATAAAGGTTGCAATGGGCGGACCATCTCTGCCATCGCCAACGCTAGCCAGCTTGACCGACCAGCGCACAAAAATGAGCTCTGGGTGCTTCGTCGTCACCTTGAAGCGAAATGGCCCGCTCGAAAAGAGGGGGTTGAAGCCATTTTCCCGCACAACCTCGGTCGAAAACTTGAGAGGCGAGTCGTGGCTATAGACAATGGTAGAGTCGACTTCCTTCTTGTCACGCTTGTCATTGGCGTGAAACACTTCAATCTCGACATAGGGATCCATTGTCCTATTGGCTGAAAGATTGACGGGGCGCATCAACTGCTGGGCAGAAATGACGTCGATGCCAAAGGATACAACGGCGCGCTCCTTTTTGCCCTGGGCAATGGCAAAGTCAAAGGGCCGAACCTGAATGTCGCGCAACTCGGGAGGTTTAAGCACATATCCCGACTCATCCTTGCCGCCCTCAAACATGGCCTGATTGAGCTGCGAGCCCAAATCAAACGTCTGCCAATTGAGAGCCGCCATCTGGACGCCTCTGCGCCAGTAAATGAGTGGATCAAAGTTGCTTGAGCCGACACGGATCCCGTCGGGATACACGCGCATCATGTAGCGCATATTGTGAATGTCGAGCGCCATCTTGGCCTCCTTTGTTCGAGAGTGCTTGGCAAAGCTAGCCTCCATAAAGGAAAAGATGTGATTAAAAGTCTTGGCCGGAGCAGAATCGAAGCCATAATACTTGACGCCAGCGCAATAGACGCCAAGTGCACCAAGCACCTTGGTCGTCTTGTTGGCCGACTTGACACCCGGGCCAATCTCGCTGCCACTCTCATTGTCGCTGGTGCTGCTGCTCATGAGCTCTGGCACCTCGCCCTCGGTAATCGTATTGACCCGACTCTTGCTGACAAGCCGCCTCGCCTGGCTGCTGCCAGCCAACAGCGGGCTCTGGGGCAGAGGAGACTGCAGGGGGGAAAGGGCAGCACCATCAGGCACCGTTGGCCTCGAAAGTGGCGAGCTCAGGCTCCCGCCGCGCTTGCGGCCAGACACTTCGGAGCAATCGCCGCCATACTTCTTCACCTTGATGAGGATGCGCTCCATCAGCTCCGATGGCGAGGGCAGCTTGTCCGCCGTGGCATCCAGCGGTGCAGTCACCAGTCGCGACCCAAACGCCTCCTTCATGATATCCACCATCAAGGCCTGCTGGGCGGCGCAGCAGTGGACTTCTAGTGAGATCCAGAGGGGAAAACTCGACTTGGAAAAGGCATACTTGTTAATGGTTGTCATGACTTCCTTGAAGCTAATTGCAGTGGTAAGCGTCCGGCCGTGCACCACCTGTGGCTGTCCATCTGATCCATCCCAGCAATCCACCTCGACACACCGGCAGCCGCGGGACAAGGCCGAAATGTAGCCCTCGACACTCGACTGGCCAGCCACTTGGCGGCCGAGCAGATATGTATTGTGAGAACTTGAGATGAAGTATTCATTCATTGGACGGTCAAGTGTGTACTCGTGCGGCTCCTCAACCAAGGGACCATTGAGGCGCGAAGACAAAAAGCCCACAAAGGCAGCTTCAGACATGACAATGGCACCATGCTGGTCCGAGTCAAAGCCTTCAGCATACTCTGCCCGCTGCTTGCGCACCAGACGGGCAAACTGCCTCTCCCACATGGCCTTGTTGGAGCCAACATCTTCTTCCTGTACATTGCGCAAAAAGGCCAAAAACTCGTGTAGAGTCAGGCCGACATCGGGCTTGGCGGCAATGCTCCGCATAATGCGCTGCACATCTGGTCTCTGTCTCATGAGGCGGACAAAATTGAGAAACTGGGCAAAGTTGAGCCGCTCGCACGACCTCACATCGCAGCGCCGAAAATTGGCCACCAGCGTAGACTGTGAGCTGTAAATGTGCAAGTTTTGGCAGACTCGCATCACGCCTCCCAAGTCAAGCTCCTCGGCCTCCTCCTTGCGGGGCTGGTCTCCAAACTGTCTCGCCATTTCGCTCTGCCAAAACTGGGCAATGGCGCGGTCATTGAGCGTCATGAGGTGCGTCATGACCTCTTGGCGATGCTTGAGAATGGCATCCAAAAAGGCAGTCCAAGTCAAACAAGTCTCAATGTCGTCGGCAATGAGGTGCAAGAACTTGGTCTTTGACTTTTCTGGAATGGTGTAGAGAATGGAGAAGCAGGTGGGGCGCTCCGACTGTGGAATGTTGAAGTCGCGAGCATACTGCTGAATGTCGGAGCCCGTGCGAATTTCTCTAATCTCATCGACATGGAGAAATTTTTGCGGACGAGACCTGTCCCAGGTGAGCCTATTTGTCTCGGGCTCGTAAAAGAGGCAAACACGCTTGGAGCGGTTCTTTTTTGAAATCTTCTTGACTTGGGTGCCTCGCTGCAGCTGCAAGGGCATCAGAGGGCCGCCCATGTTGTTAACGCTGCCGGCAATTGACCCCGTGGTGCTGTTGGCTGAGGAGCCCTTGGTGACGGCGTCCAAGTGGGTCGACTGCAAGACAAAGTCTTCGCGCTCGTCAAAGTCGGATTCCGAGTCGCTTAGGGCAGACAAGAATTCTGGCGGAGCAGTGGTATTGCTATCGCTGCGCAGACGCAGGTAGCAGGGACCGATGCTGCCGTCGCGGCTTGCAGGTGCAGCCGAGGATTGACGCCTGCGATTGGTGATGCGGCGAGAAGCCTTGCTGGAAAGGCGGCGCATCAAGCCACTCTTGGTTGACGTGCCGAGGGCCGGGGCGCTACTAGCATTGTTGCTGCAGGCCGATGCAGTGGTACTGGTAGGGAAGGGGATGCAGCCATTGGTGCTGCCGTGGACACTCTCGGCAACGGGGCTGCAGCCGCGAGAGATTGAGTTTGCGCTTGTCTTGCGCGACAAAATACAGTCTGGGAGCTGGAAAGTCGAGGCAAAGTGGTCTTCATCACGAGCTTGAATTGCGTCGGGCGAGGCCTGAATCGACGAATTCAGAGTCAAGAGAGCTGCAGCATCGGGAGACATGCCGGGAGAACCCTGGCGCGAGCTCGAGGCGACAGACGAGGCGCTGAGGGTGGATACGGAGACGGCAATGGGGTGCTGATGGAGGGGAGGCGAGTATGGCGGCGAGCAAAGATTGGTCTGGACCCGGCCAGGGCGAGGGCAGCGATGCAGTTGCGAAGCAAGAGAGGACCTCGAGGGGTCCAAGACTTGCGACCAAGGCATTTGCTGCTTGTCAGAGTAGGAGGGGCCAGACATGACGGAGCTGAAGCAGTAGCAACAGCAACAAATAGACGGCACTTGAGCTCTTGGGAAATGGAGAGCGCCCTGAAAGGCTGCGACAACATTTATAAGCCGAGGGCAGGTCCGGTATGCATGGCTATAGGGAGAGCAGGACCAGGGCAGCGACAGAATGCGGGGAAGACGTCGAGCGGGCAGATCTGCGCGGCGGGATCGCAGTGCGTGCTGACCTGGCCACAGAGCGCCAGGGAGAGGGGGGAGACGCCGTTGGCGATGGCTGTCTCGCAAGCGACGGCTGACCTGAGCTCCCAGCAAGCGCAAAGCTGCAGAGCAGCCGCCAGGGATCCCCACCCGGGGCACAGTCTGGCTGGGTGTCTCGGGTGCAAAAGGCGTCTAGAGGGACTTGCGGGCGGCGTGGCAGTAGTGGTGGCAGCAGCAGCAGCAGCAGCAGTAGCAGTAGCAAGAGGACTGGCCCTGGTGATGGTGGTGTTGAGGTGGTAGTGGTGGTATTGGATGCACCTGGCTGCTTTGGGGCACAGCTAGCCTGGCGTAGGGATGCTGCAGAAATGGGGGACCCTGCGATGAGCGAGCAGCAGCGGCAGAGGCAGCGCCAAGGGGGGCCTTGGCCTTGGATGAGGTGCGACAAGAGACCTCGCCGGAACCAGACTGCCGTGGGACGCGCGCCGGAAAACAAAAAAAAAGTGAGCAATTACAGGGTCTTGGAGACTTGCATCGACGAGGCAGCTGTCTTGGAAACCAGTCGAGCGGGCGCCAGATGGTGTCTAGCGGTAGCAAGCTGCGCGGCAACGACGAGAGAGTCAATGAGGCTGCATCGAGGGGCGCGACAGGCAGCTAGGGTTTTTGTAGGCGCCAGACGAGGCTTGGAGGGTCGACTTTTCCTCCCCCTCGGCCGACATTTGCTGGGGAGCGAGGGAGGGAAAAAGAGGGCAGGCAATGAGCTGGAGCAGAGGCGACAGACGAGGAGAAAAAGAGGCGTCGAATTATGTAGAAGCAATGGAGCTGGGTCGAGGGCCAAGGTGCGTCAGACGACGAGCAAGTGGTTTGGATTTTCTTTCCCTCTGGCGTGCAGACCAGGCGGGAGGACTAAGAGACCAAGGTTAAAAGTAGCAGGGCGACAGCAGCCACACTGCCCTCTTGGTTTTGGGCCGTAAAAAAAAGGGGGTGGAGGGGACAAAGGGAGGGGTGTGAGGAGCAAGAGCCACAGGCCAGGCCAGGACAGGGCAGGGCAGGACAGGGCAGCTGGCGGGTTCCTCGGCCGCCCCCACAGCGTCACAGACAAGACTGGCTGGCAGCCACCAAGACTGCTACCAGGCTGCGACCAGACTTGCTGCTGCTACCAGACCAGCAAAATGGACGGCCACCAGCACACAGCAGCAGCGCGGTACGTACATACTACAGTAGTACAGCCATCTACTCCGTACATACATTAGTGCTCTCCCAACGAGCACAATAGTCTGTATTGGCTACTTGGCGCTAGTGATGCAACAGGGCCATTATTGCGTGTGGCCCATGTGCTCAACCACAGTAAATGGCATCCCAAAGAGGAAGACTGTGCTAGCGACAGCAGGTGCCTGATTTGAACGCGTGCAGCCGCCAAGTGCCTCGCAGCCATCACACAATTATGTGCTCATCGATATCCTCGCCAACGTCGACAGTCATTGACGTGCAGACAAGGCGGCCGCCGTGGTGCAATGAGCAGCCTCCGTATGGCATCATGGCATCATGGCATCATGGGAGCAGGGGTCACCCTCAGTCAGGTCTGCCCTGTTGCCTTTTCTTCTTTTTTTTTTTTTTTTTCTTGTGTCCCTTTTTTGCTGCTGCTGCGACTCCAGCTGCTACTTGCCGGCCCACACCTAGCCAGAGACAGAGCGCGCAGAGCTGTGCAACTCTGAGCTTGGCAAGACAAGAGCCAGCAAACTGATATGTGAGAGCAGCCTCGAGAGACAACCAATGCAGAGCCGCAAAGCGAAACCCCTCTGGCGTGGCTGCAGCCCCCCAGACGCCCCCCTGTCAAGCCCTGCAAACTTCCATGGTCCCGCTAGACATCGACAGGCACCAAAAAGAAAGGAAAAAAAAAAGGGGACGCTATGACGGAACCCCCGGGACTCGGGCAGATAACTCGGGGTTGAGCTTACAGGTATATACTCCAAGAGGCTAGGCTGCCAATGAGAGCTACGTCCCTTTTCTTGCCTGTTTTGCATACGTCGTTTTCTTGTTCTCTCGGCAAGCTCTATTCACCACCCTTTTTTTTTCTGGGTCTTGTTGTCTTGTTTCCCTTTGTGCGTCGCTTGGCCATGTGCCCCGCGCGGACCAGCGGGCCAATCGCGTGCGCGGCTGCGCTGCTGTAAACGAGAGCTTCTCTTTCCCCCCTTGACGGCCATGTTTCTTTTCTCCTGCTGCCCTCTGCTCACTGCCCATGGACTGCTGGCTCTCTCTCTCCTCGACTCTATCCCTACCTTGGCGTAATCCAAGGGGTGTCGCATGCCGGTAGCACCGCCGTCTTGGTTGGTCCAGAGGCCGGCGTTAAGGCAGCTGATAGCTCCTGTACGCATCTAGCGTCATTTGGGCAGAGTAGCAGCAGTCGCCAGCAGTCGAGACAAGAGACAAGAAGGAGACACAGCCTTTGATCACGTCTTGCCTGCGTCTTCAGCTCACGTCGCCCAAGCAAGACTAGGCAGGACTAGACAAGACGGGACACACACGAGGCACACACGCGACTTGCTGCAAGGCGCCTCCTCGACCCAGTGCGCCTCTATGCCATGCGCCTCAATGGTGTGTGCGCCTCAATCCAGCCCGCCTCAATGGGGTGCGCCTTTTGCCTAAAATTAGGCCATGGCTGCGCTGGCCTCTCTTGTCCCCACGGCCAGGTCAGCATGAGCTTCTCTTTGCCATCTGTATCCATCGACATTGCACCCTTTTTGGTTGCACCACTTTCCCCGCCTTTGGTCCGCT
The DNA here is from genome assembly GCA_002591415.1 of Ophiocordyceps australis. Taxonomy (NCBI): domain Eukaryota; kingdom Fungi; phylum Ascomycota; class Sordariomycetes; order Hypocreales; family Ophiocordycipitaceae; genus Ophiocordyceps; species Ophiocordyceps australis. Next base: position 11,429 of record NJET01000153.1, on the reverse strand, counting down.
GGCAGTCAGCCGGCCCGTTTCGCTCTCTTGCCCTTGCGCTGTTACTGAGGCTCATCTGCCAAGCCAGCCCATGACCAGATACCCAAACGGGCTTTGCCTTGGCGCACGTAGTCGGACTTGACGCTTCGGGCGGCTCGCTATCCCTCTGCTGTTTCTCCCGTGGTCCATGCCACCAAGGTGCCCTCGTCTCCTTTTGCCGCCTCGGACCCCCCCCCCCCTTGTTCCTTTTTGTTTCTCTCCGCCATCTATCCCTCCCACTTCTCATCTCCCTGTCCCGACTTTCGGCCTCTCGTATTTTTTTACAAGCACAACAGGCCACATCTTAGAGGCACTGGCGCTTACCTCAGGCCAGACACGGACCGTGCGTAGTTTACTCGAGGGCGGCCCGTCTAGCCTGTCTGGTTTCTTATCTGATACTCCCCTGACTGGCTACAAGTTGGCTTCCATCATGCCATGGCCGAGGCTCCTCACCCACCTTGGCTTGCACCACGCTTCTTACTTGCAAATAAAAAAAAGAAAAAAAAAGAAAAAAGGAAAAAAATAAAAGAAAAAGGGAAATTTCCACCACCATTTCCACTGCTGCATCTCACCTTGTTTTGCCCTGTGCTACGTGACGTGTCGGATAGGCGCGTGCATGGCCAATTTTTTTTTTTGCCTCGAGGTTTTGCCTTGCGTGACGGGGAGCACCACAAAGGCTCTTGCACAACACTAGAAAAAAAAAGGGAGGCTTGGCCGTGGCTTGACATGCCGGAGATGCTGCCCAGGCAATTGAGTCATGGCTACCTAACCATGACGGACAGTCATCGTCATTGGGAGCAGAAACTGGCTAGCCCTTGTGCCTTTGCCCATCTTTGGCGCATCAGGCATCGGCGCAAGTCATGGAGAGCAAGTGGCTGCCGGTACCTCGGCTAAAGAGGCATGTAAAATGCAAAATGCCATTGACGGGCCCGACGTGTCCGTTGCACTGTACAAAGGCACCTTGGGGTGTCTGACAGACCATGAGGAAATAATGAAACCTCGGTGACATGCAAAGCATTGCTGCTGCCCGAGTAACGCATCATGGCAATGCTACGGCCCGTGGGGCGATTACGGGATATCACTCCATCTGCATCTCAATCGAGTCTTGTCACAATGACACGGCAAGAGAATGGCATCATGAAGTGTGTCAAGTAGCATGCTCTATAAATCACAGTCACCGCCTAATGACGTTTTTGGGCGGTTCTCGGCTAATTGCTGGCAAAACAGAAAGGGCGGGGGTCGTCAGCCCCGCTGCGAGGGGGGTGGCAATACCAGACGAAGAAGTGTGTCCATGGATGGCAGATGTCACTGCCGCATATAATGTAGACGCTACTTGCTTTGCCGCGACAAGCAGCGTGCGGGTTTGAGTAGTGGTTACCAATGCAGCTTGGGACGGGCGGAATTGCTCGTCTGGTAGCTCCGTGGTCCGCCGCTGGCAAAGGTGCAAGCGGTGGTGGTGGTGGTAGGTAGGTTAGCAGGTAGCTCTGCTATAATAGTGCTGCTAGTGCTATAGGCACTAGTAGCAGGCAGCTGGTAGTTGCTAGTGGTGCAATGCGGAGAATACCAGGTGCCAGACAGACACCAACCAGACACCAGACGTAGACGGATACACGGATACGTTGTAGGCGCTGCAACACATCGTCAACAGACCTCAGCAGAGGCCAGACCCAACATCTGGACTGCTGGGCCAATGGCCGGCTGCCCGGCCGTATCACTGCAGCTCGACGCAGCCCTATCAGGCCGTGACGCTTCTCTTCGGCTGTCATGCGTGACTTTTTGGCTCCAGCTGTCCGTCGTCATGCTGCAGAGCCAGAACGCCATGGACCGACGGTTGAATCGCAAGACACTGCTACGGGCGCTTACGGCATTTTGCCCTCGAGGTGGAGGGCGGCCAGCCCAAGAGGCCATCAGGCCGACACGACTCGAGCTTGCCGACGCTTGCAGACCGACAATTCACTGAGGCGTCTTGGTGGCGGCATGGGCTGCCTTGCATGTGGTGCAAAGTCGCGACGCTCCGGCCGCCGAGACGGGCCCTTGTCGGCGCCAGAGGCATTCTCGTGGTGCAAGATAACGCTGGCACTCAGTGCCGTGTCATGATTCGGCAGCATCGAGCCAACACCCAGGCCCATCATCAGCCATGACAGCATGACGGGTCCTTTGAATCATGCCCAACTCTGGTTGACGCCGTTGCCAGAACTCGGCATGTCGCCCATTCTTTTTTTTTCTTTTTTTTTCTATTTTTTTTTTTAATTCTCTTTCCCGGTGGGCACACACACGCCCCTCGGTCCACGGCCCAGGACCTCTTGCAGACGTACCATGGACGGCTTTTCCAGGCGCTGCCTCCTGTGGCTGAATCCGACGCGCTGGACCTGCCAACAGCTGCTGCCGATCCTCTTTACCCCAAGCCGCCGTGACGTTTCTTTGTCATTTATCATGCCTCGAGCTGCCCAATCGGTACTCGCCAAGTGCCTCTCAGCCACAGCCATGACTCTTGTCATAATCGGCATTGTGAGATGCGTACAAATATACAGAGGTTTCACACGGCCAAGAAGGAAAAAAAAAATAATGCAGTTGATACTTGTTGCGTTGTCTACTTTGATTGTGTCTGGCGGCCACGGACAGCCTGCAAGGCGGTGACATACTGCCGGTCCTCTATAGGCCAACGTTTTCGACCCTGGTGGACGTGTTCTCGAAGCCTTCGCCTTGTCAGGGTTTTAGCTCGCTCGGGTCTCTACGACTTCGGCTGCAGTCGCGGAGCCGCTCTTGCATCCGTTGCTGACATGCCCTAGGGCCTGCAAGGAGCACAAGCAACTAGTCGGGGTGTTTGCAGAGCCATGACACTGGACACGAGGTCTCGATGTCGCCGGCTGTCGCTGCTGCGCATGTCTCTACCGAAATGGCTAGCTTGGTCAGAGCTTCATGATGCTGCTAGGGGACGTTTCGGCGCCTTGGTCATGACTTGGAGAGTTTGCAGTGGCGCATGCACGATGCCAGAGTAGGGCATATTTCGAGTCCAAGGCGACGCTTACGCAGGACAGGCACTTCAAGACCAGGGCCCTTGGTTGTTGCACGTCCATGGCACATGCATCCTGATAATTTGCCTCGCGACGTCTGAAGTTGATAGATCAGGGCGTGGCGTCGAGAGATTTCAGCTACGTGCCGTGGAAAGAAACAGGGCGTATTTTTTCCTCCGTGGCAACTTGAGAGTATGTTTTGCCATGATTACATGACCTGATGACACGCAATTGTAACATGTGAAGGCACCTCTGACAAGACATGAATGGCGTGTGGACGGCAAAGGCGCAAAGCCGGACTGACTCGTGGCGGCGCTTGTGCTGCCGAGCATCGTATTAGCCGGTACAGGCTTGGATGAAACACAATGGTGCTGCCCCAAAATTAAACTCGCAGTGCGCACAGCAGCGACAAGGTGCAACGGGCCTCGCCGAGATTGAGAGAGACTTTGAGGATCTGCAGCGCAGAGAGCCAGCGGCAGCGTGAACAAGGCGTGAATGGCGTCGACATGGCTTCTTGGCCTAGCGGCGAAATGACATCTGTGGTAGCGCCACGGATGCACCGTACTACTCACATGTCACCTAGTTTAGTCGCTATTTTGGGTCATGGGAATTTCTAGTCTAGGAGTTTTTTTTTTTTGTTTCTTTACTTTCTTGCTCTTTTGGGTGAGCGACGTGGTCAGCAAGCTCCGAGCAAGGGCATTGGCGCAGGCCGGTTTGCGCCACGGAGTCGGATCACAGCCAGTAGTCCGTAGTAGCACTGCCAACAGGTTTGATTGTGTCTCTTTGCAAAAGGCTTGGCCTGCGCTATAATCTTACTGCTTTGCGGCGAGGGTTCGGAGAAGGGGGGGGGCGCGTTGGAGAGGGAGAAATGGAGAGATGGAGAGACATGGACGTGTCTATTACATGTCTGCCGAGTCTACGGAGTAATGTCTTCTATGTCTACAGGTAATATATGTATGAGAGGTTGAATATAGAAGTGATGTGACCTCGGGCGTGAACCATTCGCGTTGCATTGTTCGGCAAGCCAACAGGTAACTAGAAAAAAAAAAGAAAAAAAACGACAGCCATGTCGAGACGCGTCTCGGAATTGGCCTGCGCCTGCGAGGGCCATGTAATTAATGTCGACTTGCATTTGGTCATAAGTAACAGGGCAAGGATAAAGGCTCGATTGAGACTTGCTCCTCCAAGCAGGCTAGCATTTTTGCCTCTTTTCCTCTTGCACGCTAGCTCGAATGGCGACGTCACTAGCTCCATGAAGCACGCTATGCCCAAAGCCAGAAGAGGCGTGCTGTCGCATCTCTAGCGCTTGTATTCTATGACCAGAGTTACATCTTGCTTGGGCATCAAACCCACCCCCTCTGTTCCTCTCGCCCGCTTAGTGTCTGCTTCGGGGACTGCCAAGAAACGGCACACGCCCGGCATTCGTTGTACGACGAGGCTGTCACACCGGCAGCCCGCCGCTCCAGGTACAGCGCATCACTTTTAGTCACGAGGTTTACCAGGGCGGGGGGGGGAGAGAAATGGAACAAGGTTTTCTGTCATGCCAAAACGAAGCCTCGCGACTAGACTGTCTCCGGCTGACCTTTGAGAGGGGGAAAGAGGGCGCGGTGGGGGGCGTGAAAGATCAAGGCTGTCGAGGTGGTGGTGATGTGCCTAATGGACACTGCTGGTCAGACTGCATCTCGTCACTTTTCCCTCTTTTCTTGCAGAGTAAGGATGTGTTTTTCGTGGCGGGAATTGTTGTGAGTCATGGCCAGACGCATTGAAGCATACAATTAGCAGCCAGAGACAGAGACGGACAAGACATGGAGAGCCCTGGTTCTTGATTTTCCATCTTCCCTGTCGCTTGACGTCTCCTCTGCAAACCGGAAACAAACACAAGAGACGCGCGACAGCAGAGGCAAATCGGGTGTTTTGGCCGTGCCCCAAAGACGACGACTTTGATCGTCTGACAGGCATCGGAGTTTTTAACACTTGCTTGCTAGTGCTCGTTTTTTTTTCTCCTCCTCCCACTGCCATGTCTAGGCTATGTGACAAGCTAGCTATCTACATGGATAAATGTCTCGAGGCTAAGAAAGGGCTGTCTCGGCTGATCATGAGACTTGCTGGTGACTGCTCGTTTTAAGCGCCGCTGCAAGTTGCAAAGTGAAGAAAACAATAAAAAGGAAAAAATAAAAAAGAAGAACAGGCAGGGCTTTTTTTTTTCCTTTTGCGAATTTGCGAAATGACTCGTCCGTAACATGCAAAGGAGAATTGAGCAAAATTTACGGATAAGAGGCATGCCGAGGAGGAAAGGGGGGGAAACCCTACAAGGCTAGTCTTGTTGGGAACCCACACCTTGAGCATGGCAATCGGCCTCGTATTGAGAATGGATACGGGGAAAATAGAAGAGGAACACGTATCAGAGCCCCGAGGGAAAAAAAAAGAAAGCATGACGCAGAGCAAAAACCCGCTCGCAGCGGCCAAAGGTGAACACTGCTTGACGTTGGAGGGCAGCGGGAGAGTCGGGACGCCCCGCTCCTTGTTTGATGTGCACCAACTAGACACGGAGGAAATACTACCGCGCAGAAACTGTTTCCACGTTTCTTGTCTTGGAGCCATGGCTCGCCTGCCGTCTGCTCATGGACGGTTCATCAAGGTGAATAAGTGCCATGAGAAGAAGAAGAAAAAAGAAAAAAAAGAAAAAAAGAGAGAACCGACAACACAAGCTGAGGCCCAGACTGTTGGGTCCAATAGTTGAGCGCATTTACGGCTGCCAGGGAGGGTGGGAGGGAAAGCATGGGAGCATAAAAAAAAAGCGTTTGGCAAGGGGCGAGCGGCCAGACCATGTATTTGCTTTTCCCATTGCAAATCTTTTTTTACCCGAGTCTTGAACTATAGATTGCTTTTTTCCCTTTTGCACTTGCGTCGTAGTATTGCGTGCCGCCGTCTGCATTGCATGCGTGACATGACTGAGTCGAAGAAGTGTCTGCGACGCATGGCGATTACTTTCTTCTGCCTCGCTCCATCTTATACATGATGTGTTATAACCTTTTTTCCACCATTTTGCTTTTTTCTCCCTCTCGTCTGCCATGCTGGAAAACGTGCGCTCGCTTGCTTTTTCTTTTTTTCCTCGCTCTGCCGCGTGCCCGCTTGGCCTGGCGTTTTTGAGACAAGCCTAGATGCTTCTAGTGAAAATGCCAGAGTGGGGCTGCCCATTAAACGAACAAGAAAGGGTGTTTAATATAAAGGGAAAAAAAAAAGGGAAAAAAAAGGAAAAATTCAAAAAGACATATCAGAACTAGAGACGCATTATAAATCTGTAGAGCAACTTGGCTTTCAACGTCGCATCGTGGCCCCAGGGCTTCGAAAAGCGCCGACGACTCGCATGAGACCACGACTCGTAGTCCCACAACCCACGGCCCGCGTTTCAGCAATCTTGAGCATCTTGGTCAGCCGTGGGTTTAAGCTTTGGGCAAAGTTTTTTTTTTTCTATTTTTCAGCAGTCTTGACGAGGAGCAGGGGGCGGAGGAAGGTCAGGGCGTGAATAAGGGAGGGTGAAGACCAAGGAAGAGAAAAGTAAAAAAAAACTAGAGACGAACCAAGCCTGTTGGACAGGGCTGGGGTTTTGTTTCGTCTCATCCTTGTTATGACGCCACTGGCCACGAGCGTTGTTATACGGTTGGGAGCTTGGGGGATTGGGTCTTGGGTAAAGTGGTGCACGAGGTGCGAGTCAAGTGCAAAGGGGTCCTTGTTTCATTTTTGCACTGCAGACTGGGCATGTAGAGCAATATATGGTGGCTGCACTTGGCTCGCTTAATCATACGAATTCCAAGAGGTAGATATTGCTCCTTGTCTCGCGTACCAGACGACGGCGAGTTGTTTTACACATGGCAAGGCGACTCGAGTTTGCTAGCCACAACGCTCTTGCTCCACCCGGCGGACAAGTGCGAGATGTGTGCGAGGAGCCAACAAGAGGGAGAGAGGCAAAGGGTCGGATCTACACATTGTCTAAACACATGGGGCCGTGTTGGTGGAGTAGACACAGGCACAACAAAGACAGAGACACACACACCCGCACACACATATTACACACCACACCATTGTCAAAAACGCAATTGCTACGTTGCGTTGGCCGCCTCGAGACGCCAAGAACCGACGGCGCCGCCAGTCTGCGGAGGAGACTCTAGCCGAACAATGGCCTAAATTAAATCACGGACGCCCGGAAAAAGAATAATAATCCAACATGTTGGAGAAGTTCGGCTCAATGACGCCCACCGCCTGCGGCCAAAAGGGGGAAGAGGCAAAGTAAGAAAAAAAGAGGGACGACAAGAGAGAGAGAGGGAAAAAAAAAGAGGGAGGGTTGGGCCGCTTGGGCTATTGGCCGAGGGGCAAGAGCGAGGCCAGAACAAGGAGGTATGAGTTTATGGATTATTGGAAACCAACCCCTCCTGACGGCACCATCTGCACGTGCGGCACTGAATGTCGTGGCAGCTCATGGCTGGACTGAAGCGGTTTGATGGACAAGGCAATCAGGATATTGGTGTGGAAAAAAAAAAAGGAAGGGTGGCGGTTGACGTTGAAAAGAGTTGAAAAGTCAAGAGACGCGGGAAACGTGGATGGATGAACAAAATGTGTGGGGGGTTCTTTAATGTGCCGTGCCGGACAGCGCTTTGTAGCGGCCGTGAGGGGGACAAGCGAGACATGCAGCAATGTGTAAGAATGTAGTATGCAGTGTCAGTAGGGCTGCCAATGAGCGTTGTTATCGAGTGGCCATGAGCGCAGCGGCAAAAAAAAAAGCAGAGCAGAAGACGACAAGGGAAAGAATAAAAAGGAAAAAAAAAGGCGAGGCTTGAAGATATGAGCAAAGACAGTGGGATGCAATGACTTGCCACTGCCAGGGTCAGAGACAAGGTCAGAAGGAACAGGGCTCTGCAGGAAGCTGGAGACTAGGGCTAGGTATTTTGGGTGAGGGATAAAAGGGGGGAGAAGGGGAAGGGGGTTGTCGAGAGTAGTGGAGGCTTGCGGCAAGGTCTGGGGGCGTGGTGGATGGAAGAGGAGCTACGAGCTGTGGTAGATTTTGATTAGAGACGGCGATGCGGGTGTTGGGTTGGTGTTGGAGACGGTGCTTGTTGAGTGGTACTGGTTGCGTCGTGGTTGGAGGCTTTGGCGTGTGCGGCTTGGCGGCTTGGGTGTTTGGTGAAGGAGATGTGTCTTGAGGGATGATGAGGGTGCGGATGGGGGGGGAGGAGTTGCGGAGAGACAGACGGGATGCTAGCGGCTGTTGCGTTTGGACGGGACACGGAAACATCAAGTACATGTCTTGGAGAAAGGGACAGAGCAACGGGTATGAGGAACAAGGGTTGGAGTGTTTTGTTTCAGTGTCCTTGGCTTTTTATACTGAGTTGTCTTGCTTCAAAGGATTAGAGCGTCTTGTTGGTGTAGCCAGGGAGTATTTTCAGGGTTGACGTGTTTGTCGCCGCGGCTGAGAGCATCGATTCCTGAGTTGAGCTTTAACGGAGCTGCGGCGGGGCGGGGGGGGCTAGGTGCGTGGGAAAACTGCTCTCGGAAATCGAACCAGTTGGATTTCATGCGTAATATCTGGCCACGACTGAATTCCGTCTTGCAAGAACTATTCCAGAGTCAGCAAGTTGGGGTGAAAAAAAAAAGAGTCATTGGCAGGAAGAGTTGCCATGAATTCAAAGAAGAAGTGTTAAACATGGTCAATGGCAGGACGAGTTGCCATGAATTCAAAGAAAGAAAAAGGAGGAACAAGGTAGGTGGGATATCAGGAGTCTTACTCGTCGGTATAGTCCATGTAGTTGTGAATGGGATCCGGCCCACAGAGCGACTCCTGAATGGTATGCTTCAGACAAGCCTCACCACACGACTCGACGCCCTGGGGACAGCCAAAGTTTGGCCGCGCCACATAGGGCGTATCGTCGACAAAGTCTCCATCTCCCGAGCAGCCATTCTCAAAGGTGTGAAAGAGATGGAACCAATGGCCAATCTCATGCGTGGCCATCTTTCCCGTGTTTGCATTGCTGCGAGACCCGCCCGGCACGGTGTCGTACATGACGACGCAGCCGTCCTGCGCCAACTTGCGGCCCTTGTCGCAGTTTGCGCATGGATAGTTGCACCAGCCGAGTAGATTGGGCGCCGTCATGTTTGTGACAAAGTAAATATTTAGGGTGCTGTAGTTGCCCTTGCGGAGGGCCTGGCCCATTTCGAGGCTGGTGGCTGGGCTGCTGTCCCATGGGACCCAGGTGGACCACGAGGCGTTGACGATGCGGTTAATGCCGGCGAGGGTAAAGGAGATGTTGGATGGGGCGTAGTCGCGGTTGATTTGGGCAACTTGGGCGTGGAGATGTTCATCCTGGTGGTGTGAGTAGTGGAAAAAGGGGGTGTTGAATGGATGAGACAGGGCCATGTAAACTCACGCTTATCCAACCATCTTTGGCTTCCGTCGACTTGGCCACGACGTGGAACCAGGTATCAACACTGATTGCCATGGCGGCATCGCCCGCAGCTGGCGGGGCCGAACGCTCAGCGGCGGCTACTGCTCGCTGCACCGCCATTTGGTCCTCGTTGGGCTTCATGCCGCACGAGGAGCCAGACAGGGTACTCTGCGCGCCAATGGCAGCGACAAAGACGGCAAGATGAGCCAGCAAAAGCTTCATGGCGACTTGCAACAAGGTATGAGTGGAGAAGAGCGGAAACAAAGACTGGTAGCAAAAGTTTGGGCCCGGGTGCTGGTGTCTTGGGTTTTTGTGGTGTCAAATCTGGCGCTGGAATTTAGACAGGGGCGATGCCATTCCATTCATTGTTCTAGCCGCGGGATCTTGATTCATGTGAAACAGAGGATCCGAGGAAGCAGAGTCTAGACGGAAAATGGGTTGAATGGTGTCAATGCAGAGGTTTTGTTTGTTTGGTTTTTGTTCACTTTGTGGACATGTTTGACATGACCGGATGACGAGATTGTAGGGGAAAAAAATCTTTACATGAGATGAGATTTGCGGGTTTGACAACATGGCGAAACGAGGCGTTGATGTAGTAGGTTCAAGAGAAGTGTGAAAAGGAAAAGTCATCATCAAGTTTTTGAAATATTGCCATTAAAATATGTTGAATATAGTGCAAAATAGGTAATCAGCTTGGGCTCGTCTTGCCAAGTGTCTGGGTTATTCCATCTTGAAATGTTTGACAATGTCCCTGGCGGCAACAGCACGACAACAAGGATACGCAGAAATCATCACTTCACAAAAGCGTCTCTCTGGTTTGAGTGGCCTTTTTCGTGGCCACGACTTCTTCAGTTCGAGCTTCAGTCGCGTCGTGACTTCAAGAATGGGTGCATATGGCGGCAGACTTGTAAACATACCCCGTGCTTTCAGACTCGTCGTTGAGTGGCTCATTGAGACCAACTGCTCCTTTATCCGTCAGCCTTGTCTGGGAATTTTCATCTGGATATAAATGAGCAAAAGAGGCAAGTCCAAGGGGCAGCAAACAAGATATGCGACGACACGGCCAATAAATAGCGTCGCTACACGTCATGGACAAGAAGATAGCTTTATTGTAAATGAAGCGTGGTTTGTTGACAGTTATTGACGAGGTTTTCATCTTGGTATTCAAGATTTGGGATATTTGACAGAGGGGATTTATTCCTTGGTGGCACGGGTGAACAGTTTATAAAGGAAAACACTCCGTCTTATCCCATAATGCGACCAAGAATAGGCGACTCTAAACATTTGACCAGCTCGACAATAAGCTATTTGCTCAGGTGAGGAGCTAGCAAGTCTCTACACATATTCAACCACAGACTCGGTCCATGTGGTTGAGTACATGATACTCAATCAAGCAGTGTTTTATGGAGAATGTTTTGACGTCCTTGTCGGTCTCCTTGGGGGCGTCATGGTCTTGACATTGACCTAGGGCATCAAGGTGACTAGACCCCACTATGCTCACTGTTGAACTGTGGCCTTTACTATTAACTATCCACTTGATGCTCGTTGGGTGGTCGTACTTGTATAGCACCAATATGAGCTTGATCACCGACTCCAGCTTAGCGTACCTCGGCACCTTGAGCTTGCCATTGCGATTATTGACCTTGTCTACAGGCTAGTTTGGATAATGTCTTTTCTTTAATATTGGAGCTGCCATGTTTTTTTAATGGCATATGTTTTCTATATGTAATTTCATACTTATATTTTTAGAGTATTGCTAATCGTATAGTCACCGAGTGCTAATCGTATAGTCACCGAGTACTAATCGTATAGTAACCTATAATTTTAAAGTACTACGGGGTAGAATGTATTTACTAGAGGTATTTTTCTAGCTCTAAAATCGCTACGTAAAAAAATATTATTTATATCGCTAGCTTTAGTAAGGTCTGGCAGGCTCTAGCAAGGTCTGGTAGGTCTGGTA
>NJET01000152.1:38226-52022 GCA_002591415.1 Ophiocordyceps australis | reverse complement strand
CTTCTTCTTCTTCTTTCTACTCATATCTAAGCTTATATATAAGCAGGGATATAAAAAAAGGGCCAGTCTGGTGTAAAATGAGGCTCGGTTTCTAGAGTGGCGCCTTTTGCTAGGTCGGGGCGTTATGTAGCCGTCTAGTACAAACATAAACTCCCTAGTAGCAGTAGTAGTAGTAGTAGTTGCAAGTAGTAATTACACGACCCCAAGAGATGACGTGGGCCAGCCAGTCAATTGCCACAACTTGTGCAACTTTTTGCCCCCAAAACGCCTTCACTGGGGATCCTGTTCTTGTCTCGTCTCGCGCGCTAAAATTAGTCTAGATATCATGTACTACCTCACCGGGCATCCGCCTTTTCTTTATTCCCTTCTTTACTTCTTTAAAATGAACTTGATGCGTCGTGTCGCGGTTGCTGGCGTCCTGATATAGCAGCATGTGACTGGTGCCAAGATGAGCAGGCAAATATGTATGCCGACGTTGCTGAGACCGTCTTCTTCTTCTTCTTCTTTTTTTTTTTTTGGATGCCCGCAGCCACTCAAATTTGTCTTGTCCTTGATGCTCGGGGCCAGCCACCTGATAGCTCATCATCTCGACGCGAGGAGTCATGCTCTCCTCTCAGTCCCGCACGCGTCCGTCTTTCAGCCTGAAGGCAGCAAATCGCTTAGCAAGGGGCTCTTCCGGGTCGCAAACAACAAAGGAATGGCCCTGTGATGGCTCGGGCGCAATGCTAGGCTGCCTCGGACGCTTGGGGAGGCGCTCACCGGTCGATTGTAGGATGGCTTGCAGTGTCTGCCAGCCTTGGGTGGAGCGGAGCTGAAACGAGTCGGCCACATGGTGCTGGCTCGCGACTCGACACAGCAGCGCAAACTCATCCTAGAGGGCGAGTCATATTGTCAGCAAGAGTGGCAGGCCCTGGCAGAGTTGCGGGGCAGACGCCTTGGGGGCAACATGGCACCACCAACCTCGGATAAGACGCCCATTTGGTGGATCATGCAGAGGGCATGAAAGTTGGAGATTTGGTCCAGGTTACTGCTCGAGGCACTTCCGGGGCCTGCCTTGAGTATGCTTGCCAAGGCAGAAGGCTCCTGGCTCTCGCCAAGATACTGCCGATTCTCAATGGGAAAGGCCGTCTGGGTGAACATGGGCTTGGGGCTGGCGGGGAAGCCGTGCGTCAAGGTGACAACGAGATACTCAACGGGAAACGAGGGTTTCGCGCTCTGCTGGACATTGGCGCCGTATTCGTTGACCTTGCGGTAAAAGACATCGGGTATGTATCTGGTACGGCTGATGGATCCGTCATCCTCTTCTTGGGCGCGCACAAGCATCACGGTGGCATCGGCCGAGGGCTCGACAATATCCGAACGCACCATCTCGACCGCCTCGTTGGACATTTGGTAGCAAGACACGGCAATCTCACCTTGCTCGTTGCCTGAAATGATGCACGTGACAAAGTTGGAGCCGAAGCGGCCCGTGTCACTCCACTTGGTGGCCTTGGGATGCTGGGCTTGTAGGCGGGCCGAGAAGCAAATCTCGAGCGACGAGACAAAGTAAGCGTCGGCATGGCGTTTGCAGACGACGGAGCCATCGCCCGCGCCGGCGTCCAGCAGGTCGGTCCAAATGACGCCAACGGGCTCGAGCCCACAGGCCTGGGCAACCTGGTTGACCTGGGCCTGGTTTTCCCAGACATTGAGCGTGATTCCGTCCTGCTCGTCAACCTGTGGCGGCTCATAGATGGCCTCGACGACAGCCTTGATGCCCAGAGGAACCTCGGTGTATTGCTGGTAGGTGCCGTACAAGAAGCCAATTCGCTGGGCACCCGTCTTGCGCCAGGCATCAATAAAGGAGTCAATGATGGAGGGAGAGGCAAACTCGACGTGGTCAACCATACGAAAAGGCTGTGGGTTCAGAGTGATGGCGCTGGGCTGGCACTTGGAGCAGACGCCTTCGGGCCATGGAGCGTGGCCAGCCGGACAGTCGCGTCTGACGCGGTAGTAGGGCTCTGCCAGAGGCGGAATGTATGAGGCGCCCAGCTCGGGCTTGTTTGTCGAAGCGTTGACTTTGCGCAAGTGGGAGTGAAAGGAAGGGTATTTGATCTTCTTGTCAGCCAGATAAGCTGCGTCAAAGGGGTCAAGCGGTTGGCAGTAGTCACACATGCCCTTGGGGCCGTGTCTGCACATGCGGTCGCGCGGGCGCGCAATCTTGCCGTCGAGCTTGTCGAGCTCGTCGTCGAGCGGCGACTGCTTCACCACATCCCAGGGTCTGGATATGCGGACCGCTTTGGAGTCCATGGGCAGGTCTTCGCTTGGCACAAGAGGCTTGCCGCTAAGGCGAGCCGCAGTCGTCGTGGCCGCGGGAGCGCCGTTTGTCGTCGACTTGAGCTTGTAGTTGATGAAGATGACGTCGCCGTGCCTGGCTGCTCGTCAGCGGCCAGCCGGGCCTGTTTGGCCAAGAGGGCAGCACGAGACATACTTGAGGCCAACCTGGCCAATCTTGAAGCTTGCAATATCGGCCAGCGCCTTGGCGTCACCCCCTGTAGGCGCGTTGGACATGGTGACTGTTTTTCCATCCACCTTGTCGGGGAGCTGGGGCAGCAACTGAGCCATGCAATAAACAGCCAGGTCAGCAGCAATAAAAGACCATGACGGGGGGCAAGCGCTGTCTCTCACCATGGAGCCCAGTTGCCCAAAAGTAGTGCTGGGCTCGACCGTCAGGCGCATCATGCCATCAGGCCCGCGCAGTCGCAGTAGCATGGAGGGCAAGCAATCAGAGAATCTGGACTTGGGAGGCGCCGCGGGTGATGGTGATGATGATGATGGCGGCGGTGGTGGTCAAGGTGGTCAAGCTGATGATGATGACGGCAGCCGAGGACGACTTGGGCTTGGAAAATACTGGCTGGCAGGCGAGGAGCAAGCCAAGTGGCAGTATGGCGAGGTAGAGCACGAGGCTGGCGAGCAAGCCTGGTGCTTCAAAGTCGGCAAAAGGCTATCCCAGTCGTCATGGCCCAGAGCCTTGGAGCTTATTGCTGCTGCCGTGACTACTAGTAGCTTACTACTGCGGCACGAGTTACTAATTACTAGTAGCACGAGTTACTAATTACTAGTAGCACGAGTTACTAATTAGTAGTAGTAGTAGTCGCTGGTGACGAGATGGCGGCTGCCTGCGCCAGGATCAAGTTTGGTCCGCGCCGCAGAGCTTGTGGGTAGGTTAGTAGTACCTCCCAGAGGGTTATTAGTAGTAGTCGCTACCTTGAGCACTATCACTATTAGCAGTCTACACTAGCAACGTGCCCACCTACTAGCACGTACTACTACTAGTACTAGATAGTGGCGCTGGGTAGATGTGTGTCGTCAGTACTCGCAGACATGTCCCTTGTCCGGCCTTTGGAATGGCTTTAACAGGTGGCCTCGTGGCAGCGTCTTGTCTTGCAACAAGGACAGCGAGGCACAAGGACAAGAGACACTGTCGAGACGCGACTATTGCACCAGACGCGTCTGCTGCTGCCCCCGTTCCTCTGCTGCCATGCTGGGTGTCGATTGGAAGGGGCTGGCGCTTCCCTTGGCCTACCTGCTGGTCCTGGGCGGCGCCCTCATGATCTTCTCAACCATGCATCGCAAACGCAAAGCCGGTACGCATGACAAGCCAATGCCGAGAAATGACTCTGACGCTGTTTGCTATCATGTAGCCCAGAGCGCAAACCTGGCGCCGTGGTTTGGCCCTAATCTGCAGCGCAATGTCTACTTGTCGCTGCTGCACATGGGCCCCGACCAAGGCGCCGAAAAGTCGCCCCGAGTCCCCGACAGCGTCTTGAGGGCTAGTCTGCTGCGTCGTGCCGTCGAGGACATTGAGCGCCTCATCCAAATCAAGTCGGCCAAGCAGGCCTGCAGCTCCCTACTGCTGCGCGGCAGCGTGGGCGACGACCTGTGGCAGCGCTTCCAGCGTGCCGAAAAGGAAATGGAGGAGGAGCTCCGAGATGTTGTCACCGAGGTGCGTCCTTGGCCGCTCGCCTTGCGGCAACTTGAGGCTGACGCGAGGAACCAACAGGCCAATGCTCTGGCACCCAGCTGGGGCCCCGTCATTTTCCAATCGGCCCATGAGATTGCTGCCAATACGCGGCTACGCAAGCGACTCACCCAGATCCAGGCACAGACCGAGTCGGAGAAGCAGTGGTGGGAGAAGCGGCGAAGCCAGATTCAGACGGCCTTCATCAAGGAGCTCGACGGCTCCGAAGTTGGCTCCACCAAGGCGACGAGCGAGGATGACGCTGTGCTCATTGACACCCCGGCAAAAGGCGGCAAAAGGGGTAAGAGGTGAAGCAGGATGCAAGATGCAGGATGCAGGCTTGGTTTGTGGACTTGGTTTCTGGACTGCAGACACGTCTACGCACGCGCCAGGTTTTTGAGACGCATCAAAATGGGAGCGGCGGGCAAAAGGGCTTAGAGGAGAGACGATTTCGCTATCAAAGTGCCAATTGCAGTTTCTTTGTCTTGATGCTGCCACCCCCATAGTTCTTCACGTGCTGCGTCTCTTGGGCCTGTATCCCTTGAGTTGCCCGTGCCCATTCATCTATTCAGGCCACATGGGCCGCCCTCCTTCCCCCTTGGGTCAGAAAGCAAAGACAAAACGAAGAAGCAGCGCCGGTGGATGCAATGCAAAAAATAAGAGCAATAAAAGAGACAAGAGGCAAGACGAGCAAACAAGCAACTATATATATATATAAAGAAGAAGAAAAAAAAGGGAAAAAAAAGAAAACACAAAAAAAAACGCCGGCCTCTTCACCAGGGATTAAGCTTCCGTTGCCGGATCTGATCATCTGCTGCTGCTGCTGCTGCTAATCTGGCCTGTCTAGCAATTTCTTCTTCAGAAGGTATAGTATCCATAGCAGCAGTAGCAGCAGCAGCAGCAGCAGCAGCAGTCGCCTGGGCCACAACGGCATCAATGGAGCCAATGTGACGCGGCCTAGCAGCATTATTTGCATTCGGGCTGCAGCCGCGCAGACCAATAAAGCGTCCCATCCGGCGACGCTTTTCCTCGAGAGGCAAGTCGGAGCGCCACGAGACGGGGCAGGGATAATGGGCAGACCACGGCCCGCGGGTGCAGTGATGCTGATGGTAGAATCGCGCGAGACTCTCGAGCTGGGCGTCGGTCAGGAGCCAAAAGTGAAGCACTGTTTGGGGGAAATGGGGATGCACCGCGCCCGTTGTGAGCTGCACCAGCGGGGAGAGCGGAAGGGCCATTTGCTGCAGCTTGTGTGCGAGCGAGGGCCGCGAGCGAGCCAGCATGTGCATGTGTAGTCGGAGGCGGCGACTAGGCTGCCGGAGGCTGTGGTGGTGTTGGTGATGTTTTTGATGGTGGTGAGGGGCGTGGCGTTGCTGTTGTTGTAGTAGTACCAGTAGTTGCTGCTTCTTGCTGGCCCTCGGCTCTGGCTCTTGGAAGGGCCGACAGCAGCTGGCTTTTTGCTGGCGCTGTGGATGCTGATGCTGGCGCTGTTGATGCTGATGCTGATGCTGCTGCTGCTGCTGCTCCTGATTTTGTTGATTTTGTTGGTGTTGTTGGTGTTGTTGGTGTTGTTGTTCCTCCCTCTGCTGCTGCGACATGATGGCCGTCGTTTTGGCTCTTTCCCTCCAATCCTCTCGACTACTTGTTTCTCTCTTGCTCTCCCTCCCTCTCCCTCTCTCTCCTTCTTTGCTCTCGTGTCTCCGTCTCTATCAGCCTTGTTGCCCGTCCAACAGGACTGCTGCTGAATGGGCTTCACAGAGTGTACAAGGGATATGTAGAAATGGCTTGCACAGGGACTTGTCGTCAATTCAATCAAGGCTACGCCAATCCATCAAAAAAAAAATAAGAACTGAGAAGGAGAGACGCAGTAGAGGACGCAAGCCTGTCTCTTTGTATCAGACTTGGTCGACATCCGAATCCAGCCGTCGCCCGTCCGAGAGCCGGAATCGTCAATCCATGCCGGACCCGGCAGAAGCTTTCTGGACCAACAGGCTTCCCGACTTTGTGCAGAAAAAAAAATGTGCATGTGCTGAGGCGGGGGGGCTAATGCCATTTCATCTGCGTGGGCTGTGACTCAAGGGTTTTTTTTTGGTGTTGCTTAAATATAATCATGTCAATATACATGTCAAACGAAGCATTATTCGTGGTCCAAGACTTGTCGCGTCAACAAGGCTTCATGACTCACGACTCTCACAGCTTGAGCGAGTGCGTCGGGCCTACCCTAGACGTTGTATGTATGCAGCAGCACAGCCCGCCCACAAAGAGGCAGCAACTGGCTCCTGGAAATTAGCGTAATAAATAGCTGCAAGTTGATGTCGTCGACGAAGAATGCATACAACGGGAATCCGTCATGTCAAAGGCCCCGAGACGGACGCACATGTATGACAATGCGTGCGTGGTTTCACATGTCGTTGGGGCTGATGGAGCCGCCATGGCCAGTTGAAACAGGGCCACCAAACCTTTGACGGTCGGTCCATGGGCTTCGGAACCGGCCCCCCTAGCCCATGCTTCGATTGACTCTTCTTGTCTCTCTTGTGGTTTGGTTCCGAGCCACTCCTTGGCCTCTGTGTCTCTCTCGTTCTCTTTCGGCTATGGCCTGTTGTTTCTGCTAGACTCTCTCGTAATTTTGATCCATGTATGGACCATGTATAGAGGGGAGAATTATTCTTTTAACCACTTTTCCCCCCCAAAACCATCAAGTCAAGACTGCTTTGCCCCGTCTGAATGCGACGGACGCATACAACAGGTCTGGCAAGCTAAGACACGCATTCTCACAAGTCGACGACAAACTTGGCATGTCTGCCCAACAAGGTTTTTTTTTTTCATTTTAATTTCTCTCTCGTCTATAAGAGGCGTCTGCAACCGAAGCCGGAGTTAGTGGAATGCTACCTCGTTGCGCCTTGGTTCAAGGAGTGACATGACTGCTATGCACATGCAAAACCTTTAGAATGCGACACTATTGGGAATCCATTATGACTGCCATTGGTTTTTTTTCTTTTTTTTTCTTTTCTGCCGGACGAGTACCAGGCGGGTTAATAATTTAAAAAAAAAAAAAAAAAAAACCTCGAGGGTACGCCGTGGGTTTCATGCAGCAGGGCTGGAATGCGACTGGGCCGAAAGCCTTGCTCCCTGGCGATGCCTCCTCCCCAGCCTCCAGCACTCTTGATGCGGACAAGGTTAATAATAAACAGCTTCTTGTCTCCTTCTTTTCTTCCATTTCATTTCCCCTCAAGGCACGATAAACATAGTCAAGGAACTGCACATGCCAAGCCGTGCCAAGTGGCCCTCTCTGCTTTTGGTTGATGGAGAAGGGCTTGTCCTTGCTCATGACTTGCCATGCGCTGTTTCCAACACTACCAAGAAAAAAGTCGCAGCCACCATGTAAGCGGGAACAGGACAGCGCAGAGAAAATGAATAAATGAATGACTGAGACTGAGACTGAGACTGAGATTTGAGAGACGGTGTGTGGGAGAGACAAGACGGAAACAAGGTTTTGAGAAATGAAGGGGCCGCCTGTCTCTGCTGCTTGCTGCTGCTGCTCCCGGCTCTTGCGCTGCTTCATTACCACCACCACCTACCTTGGGAGTAATTTCTAGTAGTAGTACAACTAGAACCTACAGTGCCTAGTAGTAAGTACATGTGCATGTGCAAGCGACATATACTACTGCTACTACTACTACTACGAATACGCTACTACCTAGCAGTATATATAGTAGTAAGTATAACATTACATTACCTGCTAGACCTACTAGGATAGATATATAGTAGTAGTAGTGGTAGTAGTAGTAGCAGTAGTAATACTACTCACATGTGTAGGTATGATGCGTCACCATGCGTTATCCTCGTCAGCCCGTCCTTTTTTCCCTCGTCCATTTTGGCTGGCTGGCTGGCTAGCTGGCTGGCTGGCTGCATCCCGGCGCATCCAGCGCCTCACTCGTCTCTTGATGAAGACGATTTGCAAACCGAGTGCCCACCACCGCAACCGGCTCATCTCGTCCGTGTCTTGCAACTCTGCCGTCTTTCCTCTCGGCTAGGTATCTGCCACCACCACCACCACCACCACTACTACTAAGTACTGCTACTGCTACTGCTACTGCTACTGCTACTGCTACTGCTACTGCTACTGCTACTACTACTACTACTACTACTACTACTACTACTACTACTACCTAATAGTAGGCAGGATTATAGCCACTTGATCTTGGCCACGTGATCCGTCTTCTTGTTGCTCGCCTTGACAAAGCCCAGGGCGCCCAGCTCAGCCAAGCCGCGGTAAAACATGACGAGCATCTCCCGCTGTTGCTCGCCTCTCCCGTCTTCATGGCCGTCGCCGCCAGGACCCTCGTCGTGGCCCGCCCTGGCGCGGAATGCCGTCCACAGATCGGCCACGTTGATGAGGCTGCCCGCCTCGACATACAGGCCATAGAGTAGAGCCGTTGCCGGGGCTCGGCTACAGCACTCGCAGGCCAGGTAGTCGTGCGGCCGGGACAGGCTGCGCTCAAACACGGCTCGTGGGCGCGGCACAAAGGCATCGCGTGACGGGCTCTTGGAGTCGTAGAGCCAGCATTCGGAAAACAAGAGCCCCGTGGCCACTCTGCTGCATATCTGCCTCTCGACGGCCTGCGCCACTCTGTCCACCAGCGCCGTGAGCTCCAGGTCTTCTGGCCCCAGTGCCGCCGAGTCGCGGCTCAGCTGCACCTTGTGCGCAACAACCGTTGTCCGCAGCACCTTGGCCTGTGCACTGTACTTGCTCCGCAGCGTCAAGCCCTTGTCCCAGGCCGCCTGCTTGAGCGCCTCGGCCTGGCCCAGTAGCTCCTCGGCCTCGTCTAGTAGCTGCTGCTCCTCTGCCTGCTCCTCTGCCTGCTCCTCTGCCGGCGCCACCTGCACAACCAGACTCGCCTCGCCCTCCGTCGCCAGAGCCACGAGCCGCCTTAAAAAGGCAACCAGCTGGTCAGCGCCCATGCGTCTGATGCACTCTTGCACCTCTGTCCCTTGCACCCCTCGCGCCACCACGTCGACATATGCACGAGAAAAGACTTTGCTCTGCGCACCAGCCGCCTCGGCAACAACGAGGAAGCGCAGGCAATGACGCACCCAACTGTCGCGTAGTTGCGAGCTTTGCCGCGCCTTGGCCAGCACGTAACCGTCATTCTCAATCATGGACTGGGCATGGCGCAGCGACTCGCTGCTCCCCTCGCCAACCGCTTCCTCAACATGCCTCCGAAAGGATGCCAGGTTGCGCAGCGCCTCAATGTGCTCCGACTGCATGGCTGCGCTCACGCTCCCCTCGTTTGCCCATGTCACTATGCTGAGCGGGTTGCCGTAAAAGTGACACATATAAGCATGCTTTAGCGAGCTGATAAAGGCCTTGATGCCTGCCACCTGGTCTCGCTGCCGGTCCAACAGGCTTGTCAGGAGCGCCGCGCCCAGCCGCACCTTGACGTCGCCTGCAGCTACGGCGCCCTTGAAGACGGCCTCGAGCATTGTCTCGGTCTGCACGCAATCAAACTGCGCGCCGTGCACGAGGCGGCACACCGACTTGAGCAGACGCGCCTGCAGCAGCTCAACCGACGTAGCAATGCCCAGTAGGAGCGTAAAGGGGATCCGCGGCCGCCACGACCTTCGCCCCGTCTTGTCAGCGCCTCGCCGTTTGCCTTTGACGGCCAGAGAAGGAGAGCGACGTACTGGAAGAGGCCAATCACGTCGGACAAGAGTCCGCTGTCAAAGCCCTCGCTGTCCTGCATCGCCACAAAGACGTGCTGGCAGCCTGAAGACTGGACGACCGCCTCGAGCGCCTCAAGGTCGTAGTCGAGATGGCGTCGCCCAGCTTGGGTTTGCTCATGGTCCTCGTCGCCGCCACCCGTGGTGCTGTCGCGCATCGTCTTCTTGAGCGCCGCCTTGACAGTCGTAGCCTCGGACGACCGCAGCCTGACAACCTTGCAGACAAAGGACCGCCGCAGCTGCCTTTCGAGCTGCTCAAACAGGAGCTCCTGCAGTGCAAGGTTTGGGCCGGTAATGAAAAAGGCGGCCGGAATCTCATGTGTACTGTCCGACGCTGTGTAAGCCTTGGCTGTCCGCCCACCGGGGCCCGGGGCGCGCGCCCTCACCATTCCGCCTCTGCCGCAGCGACAAAGGCTGTCACCTGTTCCAAGGTGGCCGAGTTGGAGTCGTCGAGAATGTTCTTGCCCAGAGCCCCTTAGCTTTGCATCCCTCACCCTGGGCCGCCAGCTCACTCACCTCTATCCGCGCCTCAACCTTGGCCCAGCTTTGTTCAAACAAGCTCTGCCGCAGCTTGACACAGGCCGGACCCTCTGCGCCGTTGAGCAATGGCACAAAGTGCGACGGCGGCTCCCTGTTCTCGCTCTTGGCCTCTGCCTGGCAGGCCGTCCTGCGCCTCTTGATTGGCCGCTCGTTACCAGCGCTGCTCTCGTCAGGGTCCCAGACATAGGCAACCTTGGGTGTCCAGTGTAAGTGCATGCTGTTGTTTTGGCACGAGGGGCGCAAACAGACCTGATGCTCATCATGGCCAATTCTTTCCGACGCCATTTCATCCAGTCTCATTCTTGGGACAAGCGAGACGAGGCTGGTGCTATCGACTGTGTGCTCGTCTAGGCTCTTGAGCCTTGGGTCTGCAACATTGCCTGCAAGCGCGTGTCGCTACGCCACGCATGGTCCGTTCGCAGCAAACGCGAAATGCGCAGACGGCCAATTAGTACTGTAGTAGATGGTCTTGATGGTGTAGCCATGTACATACATACTACTAGTACTATATCCACTACTATACATGGCGTAGGAGACTATAACGTGTATAGGAATAACGGTAATTACTTCTAGTCGTAGTACCTGTATTACGGTGTGGCCATGCATGTATAATTACTACTACTACTACTACTACTACTACTACTACCCAGTGTTGAAGCTGCCAATTCAAGCCAACAAGTCCTTCACTAGTAGTGGGCACCTAACCTACTACTACTAGTACTATAGGTAATGGTGTAGTAGTGGTAGTAGTAGTTGAGTTACATATTCAATCTGCGAGGCGTGTTACCCTTTGATGCTTTCCGTCGCCAAACCACAGGCCCAATCATCTCAAGCCTCACATCATCTACACAACCCCATATCGCTATTACTAGTAGTAGTACTACTAGTAGCACTACTACCTGGTAGTAGTACTACCTCCTTTTGCGCACCATAATGCTACTACTAGTACTATTAGTACTACTGCTACTACTTGTACCTTGTGCCTCTTGGTTTCGCTGCAAAAGTCATTCAAAGCTCTCTCTCATCCCCCCTCTTATCAACATTTTGCCGCTACCACACTACCATCAAACTCATGTGCAAACCAGCCCAGATCTGGCCCCTTTTTACCTCCTCCCTTTTTTTTTCATAAAAAAAAAAACTAAGAAAAAAAAACAAAAAAACTCAGTTCATTGCATACCCCGTCGATGCCCTATTCCCCTCAACTTGCATTGCAATCTTTTGAGCCAAGGAGCTCCAAAAGCTGCCGCCGTGTCCTCGTCACAATCAACGCCAAGGGCCGACTTTAATCGTACATCAACCCCATGGGCAGTACCAACATGTGTTTTTCGACGTTGCGAACAGGCCAGGGAGCTTAAGCGAGCAGACAACAAGATCAGAAACAGCTCTCCTTATACGCCGAGTAAAAAACAAAAGAAAAAAGGGGGGGGGGGTAAGAGGAGGGCAAAAAGATAAACACAACGCGCAAACAAACAAGAAAAAAAAATTGAATGAGGAAAAATGCATGTCAAGCGCGTCTCCTCTATCAACTCGTTCGTCGCATCTTGTTACTCGCCCCCACTTCAGACTTCGCTTTTGATGGGCTCCGTTGCAGCGTCCTGGGCGTCTTGTCAGCTCCAATGCTCACACCTTTGGCTCGTGCATGACTCCTGCTGCACCCACCGCCTTGTCAGCCGTCTTTGCCTCGTCATCTGCTTGGTTGGATTCATTCGTCTTGTTGGCCGGCTCATCCCGCGTCATCGTCTCAGGTATTTTCTGGTCCTCCTGAGATTTGTCCGTCTCAGCCGGGCCCTTTTCCTGCTCATCACTCTCGCTCTTGACGCCATTCTTGTCCGACTTGCTGTCATCACCAGCTGAGCCATTGATGCCATTCGTAGAGGCCGACGGCGGTGCCGATGGCTCACCAGCAAGCAGCTTGTTCCACTTGTCAAGCAGCTTCTGTGAGCGCTTCTTGAACTCGAATTCCGACTCACGGGGAATCGACTCGAGCTTGAGAATGGCCTTGAGCACCTTGTTGATCTTGGTGATTCGAATTATCGACACCTCGAGATCCTTAAAGTTTTCGAGCATGCTGATAAAATCCGACATTGTCTTCATCTCTTCCTCCCGAGGCTGCTGCTCCCGAGTAAGGAGTCCACGTTGAAGCTTGTGTCGTAGGTAGAGTACTTCTTTCTGCTTCCAACGTCAGCGCCGCCCGTCAAGTCATGCTTTGGCTCTTGCTCACCTCTTTGCGAGCATGGCGAACTTCTGGATCCAAGCTGGGCTCCTTGGCCGTGTCAGCCTTCTTGTCCGCTCCATCCTTGGATTTTTTGGGCTTGGATTTAGTCTTGGAGGCAGCGCCACCCCCAGACTTGGGTGTTGCAGCGCCGTTGGCTGCTTTTGGAGTCGAAGACGTGTTGAGCTTGATCTTGGGCTTCTTGACCGAGTCGGAGCGTTGTGGTGTCTGGCACGGTGGAGCAAGAGAGAAAAAGAAGAGGAAGAAGAGTCAGCAAGTCTTGCTTGATGAATGCCGCATAACAAGCTCCATGTTTCTTACATTTGTTTCGTCGGCTTTGCGCTTCTTAGACTTGGCCGATTTGGGGGGGGCGTCAGCATCCTCCATTTCCACGTCGTCGTCATCCTCTGTCGCCTTGGTCTTGGCCTTTTTGGACTTTTTGGGTGTGGCGGCGGCCTGCTTCTTGGCCTCTTCCTGCGCAATTTGCTCTTGCTCAAAGTTTTCGAGAATCTGCTTGTAATGGTCTACGGCGTGATGCTCGGCAGCAAGCTCAAACGCCGCCCTGAGGTCCTTTCGCATCTTGTCGGTGACGCTGTCCTTGGCCTTTTCCGCCGTGAGCTCCGAGAGCATGGTGTTTTGAACCCATCCACTAAAATTGCGTCTTAGAAGCTTGTAGCTTGAACACACGGGCATGGTGGCATCCGTCAGGGGGCTTACAATTCATTCGTGTACAGGTACATGACAGGAAACGTTCTGTCATATGTCCGCTTGCCTCCTTGGGCATAGGCTTCAGCGTAGCTTCCATCTGGCCGGGCAGCAGAGACTGGACGCGTGTTGATGAGAGCCGCCGGGAGCATACTCTCGTCGCATATAATGGCCGGCCACGCCGGAAAGCCCTTGAGCTTGACGAGAAAGTGGTCGCCGGGCTTTGCGTCTAGATGGGTAAGACGCGTCTTGCTCGCCTTCTTGGTCAAGCCCTTGGCCTTGGATTCGCTGGCAACGGATTTGCGGCGGGCATTCTTGCCCTTGTTGGCAGTGGGAGCCTCAGCAGGGGCAGGGGCAGCAGCAGCAGCGGGGGCAGCATCCTGGGGCTCCGCCTTGGATGGTGCTTCATTCTCGCCGGCCGCGCTGACGGGCTCGTCCTTCATCTCCGAGTCGGTTTGCTCGGCGGGCTTATCGACTGTGTCCCGGGCAGTTTTACCGGCATCTGCTTGGTCTTGGGCTTCTGCATGTTGCAATTAGTCAATGGCCATGTTTGTTGCAAGCATGCCTCCGAGGCTGAGACACCAGACTGGTAAAAGAAAACAAAAGAGAGGGAGAGAGAAAAGG
>NJET01000152.1:0-37617 GCA_002591415.1 Ophiocordyceps australis | reverse complement strand
GCGGATGCGGCCTGCTGCCGCGGTTTAGGTGCTGAATGATGTGGGTGACGGAGAGAAAAAAACACGGACGGCCGAGTTGGCAGCGGCCACAGGAAACAACACCCTCAAACGTCACCGGCACAAGACATGGCATCACGTGACTCTCTGCTGTCTCAAGCGCGCTGCCTTTTTGCTCAGACGGGCTCAGACGGGCATTGCCAATTGCAGCTTGACGAGAGCCGACCTTGCAGTCACAGTAGTAGTAGCAGCAGCCAGCACGGTAGACGCGCACCGCCATTGGGTGCGCCAGTCAACTAAGACGCTCCAACTCCCATTGCCCTTGTTTTCTCTCTTTATTTTTTTTTAAACTACATGGCTCATGGTACAAGCTCGTACAAGCTCGTACAAGCTCATCTCTTGGATGCCCCTATTCGTCGTCATCTTGGTCTGAGTCAAGGTCCATTCCCTCAGCCGCCCTGACGACAAACTCGCGTTCTTGGTCCACGCCAATGTAGCTGTCGCTCATGAGCATCAACTTGACACGATGCTCGCCCGCCGACGGCACCGTGTACTCGAGCCGCACCGACAAGTGGCGGCCAATGGTCACTCTCTTGATGGCCAGCAGGTTGCCAGCCTTGTCGTCACCCACCACCAGCCACCAATTCTCAATCTTCTTGGGCGGATAAAAGGGGGCGTGGACGGTAGAGTCATGGTCGGCCGTGTCGTCGTCTTGGAGGTTGCGCGTAATCTTGATGCCCAGGTAGGCGGCCTCGCCGGCCTTGATGTCGTGGGCATCGAGCACGTCGAGCTCGAGCTCGAGATCGGGATACTTGTTGTTGGTAAAGTCGGCCGCTTGAGCCAGCTGCTTCTGTGAAAGACCTAGACGCTTGACCAGCTTGGGGTAGTCGGCGTTTTCTTGGGGGTTCATGGCCTCCATGAAGTCGTAAATGTCCTTGATTCTGTCACGACAAGGTTGGGGGTTAGCAGAGTGAAGGCCCGAGTTGGCAGAGAGGAGGAGGGAGAGAGGAAAAAAAAGAAAAGAGAAAAAAAAATTTACCCAAATTCATTGGCAACATGGACAAGCTGGGGTGTAAAGTGAGGAATTTGCTTCAAGGGGCTATCACGGTCCCACATGGCCTGCACCACCATTTGCGACATTTCCATGGCGTTGATTGCGTTGAGGCGGCCGTCAGAGGCGAGAATGTCCACCATGGCGCTCAGGAGGCTCAGGACCCTGGACAGCAAGACCTCCTGGTCCTTGACAAGGTCAATGGGCAGCTGCATGCGGGAAAAGTGAGCCTGGAGCAAGACAAAGGCCTTGAAGTGAGGCGAGTCGTAGACGGGGTCCGACATGGAGACGGGCAGGCGGTGGTAGATGCGGCGCAGCAGGCGGCCCTCGTGGCGGCGGACGTGGATGGAGTCAAACTCGGTGGCCGAGGTGACGATTTCCAAGATGCCCTTGAGCTTGGTGCGGGGGCCGAGGGAGAGGAGAAAGGTCTGCATGGTGATGTACGAGATGTTGTAGTAGGCGGCAATCATGGCGGGGTTCTGGGGGGCGACGGAGCCGTGGTGCTCGTCAAAGTCGATAATGTTGGACTCGGCCAGGTCGCGCAGCGTCGTCTCCACCAGGTTGGACATGTAGTTGCTGAGGGCGTGGTGCGTGGTGGTGGTCAGGCCGTAGTAGCTGGGGTTGGCGAGCAGGCGGCGGTAAAAGTAGGTAAAGGTGGTCCAGTTGATGGCGTCGTCGCCCGACTCAATCATGGCGGTGCTGATTTCAGTGACAAAGGCATCGTGCAGGTAGTGGTGCAGATGCGACTCGACGGGCAGGGCGTCGTGGAGAAAGGTGCGGTAGTAGTGGCGCTTGGGCTGGGGCACCATGAGGAGGCCGCGCGAACGGCCATCGGGGCCGGGCAGCAGCGACTTGCCAAACATGTGCAGCACGTCGCTGAGGGCATAGTCGAGATAGCGGTGCTCGCGGCCGTCGTAGAGCTGGGTGCCCATGACAATGACGAGGTGGGCGAGGCTCGTCAGCTCCCAGCACACGTCGCGCGAGGCCACGAGCACCTGGACGGCGCCCAGGTCAAAGAGATGCTTGACGATGCGGCGGTCGGCCAGGCTCAGCGCCTCGTGGTAGTAGGCAATGCCGTGGGAGAGCGCCTCGGCCAGCGCCTCCTCGGCCACGCGCTGCAGCAGCGGACCCATCTGGCGCACGTCGGCGTGCAAAAAGCGGTCGGGGGCGTCGTCGGCCAGACAGGCAGCCAGCAGGTCGCGGGCCGTGCTCCGCGTCTGCTTGCGGCTCGAGACAAACACCATGGCGGGCTGGGCGGGCGACAGGTGCGCAATGGCCAGATAGGCCGGCTTGGCCATGGCCAGCATGAGCGAGGGCACGGGCGCGCTGCTAAAGGCCTGGATATGCAGCTCCAGCGGCACGGGGCGCACCTGGGGGCTAAAGTTGTAGATGCAGTGGCCGCGCGCGTCCACCCACTCGCCCAGGTCGCGCGCGCTGGCCACGGGCACGCTCAGCGCCACCATGCGCACCGGCTGCTGCGTCTGCGTCGCCATGTAGTGCATGCGCGACACCACCACCTCGTACACATAGCCCTGCGCCCCGTCCACCAGGTGCACGTCGTCCGCCACCACCAGCCGCACCCGCTGCACGTTCTTGCGCCGCTTCCACTGCCGCGACAGCACCTCCCATTGCCCCGGCGTCGCCAGCACCAGGTCCGCCCGCTCCAGCAGCCCCAGGTCCGTCGCCGTGTCGCCCGTCAGCTTGACAATGGCCCGCCCGCCGTCCAGGTGCCCCAGCCGCTTCTGCCAGTCGTCCAGCCGCGCGTCCACCGCCTCCTGAAAGGGCGCCAGATAGACGGCCCGCCCCGTCCCCGCCGCCCTCCAGTGCCGCAGCAGCGCAAACTCGGCACACACCGTCTTGCCGCTGCCTGTCGGCGCCCCGATAAACACATTGTCGTCGCTCTTGTACAGCGAGTTGAACACCTGCGTCTGTATCCGGTTGAACTGCCCCCACCCGTCATACAGCGCCGCATGGCTCGCCTCCTTGAGCGCCTCTACCCGCAGCGGCTGCAGTTCCAGCAGCTCCGTGTGCGCCCCAGCCTTGGCCGGCAGCGTCAGCCGCTCAAACGGCAGCGCCAGCTTGGTCTGCGCCAGCATCCACCGGTCCGATATCACCGACACAAAGTAGTTGGGCGCCATGGGCTCGCCAATCGCCACGCTAAACTCCACCACCTGCTCCTTGGCCTCGCCCACCACACTCTCCTTGCGCAGCACAAAGCTGTCGTGGTAGACAATCTCGTCGCCGTCGCAGTCCTCCACAATAATCCAGAAGCTCTCCGCCGCCCCGTGCAGCTCATCGTCCCACTCAAACTTGCCCGTGATGCTCAGCTCCACCCGCAGCATCCACCGCGTCAGCGGCTGTACCTGCGCTTGCACCTCGACCCGTGGAAACTTGCCCACCATGGCGCACACGCTGCGCCCCTGCTTGGGCAGCCCCAGCAGCTCCCCCATCCGCGGCGCATCCAGGTCAAAGTAGCTGCTCCACGGCACGCTGATGCGCTCCGCCTTGCTAATCACCTCGCTCGGGCAGCCGCCAAACTGCCGCAGCGGCGACATGGTCGGCCACATGCGCTTCTCCGCCATCTTGCACAGCTCCAGCGCCGTCTTGGCCACCCCCGCCCATCCCTTCTTGAGCGCAATCTCAAACATGGCCCTCAGGATCCTCCCGGCGCTCTGCGTCACATACACCATGTCCGCCATGAGCGCCAGCCCCGACAGCCGCAGCCGCGAGATAAAGGCCTGCAGCAGCACGTTAATCTTGGCCTGCGCCTCCTCCACGCTCTCCTTGACCGGAATCGGCACCTGCGTCAGCAGCTTGGCCACTTCCACCTTTTCGTCCTGCCGCACCGGCATGTACTTGAACTCGGAGCTGAGAGCAAACACGCGCAACAGGTCAATCGCATTCGTCGACGCCTGCATGTGCATATTGTACGTGTTCATCGATCCATGCGTAATGTAGTAGTGCGACGCAATCCGCCCCAGCTCCGTCGACGCAATCCGCCCCGACTTTTCATCGTACTTGATGAGGCTCGACTGCCCGAGCACCACCGCTGCCGAGTGAATCAGGTCCACGCGTTTCTGCTCCAGTCCTTCGTCCTCCTCATACTCGGCCCCAACCTGGTACAGCCCTGGAGACCGAAGCATCCGCACAAACAGATACGTGTAGCCCAGCCACTCCACCCCCTCGTCCCGCGTCCTCACATTGCCCAGCACAATCTCCGCATTGAGATTGTCCACAAGCTTGCTGGCAAACTGGCTCTCAATCGGGAGCTGCTGGTTGAGCAGTGATAGGTAGTACTGCATCTCGCTCTGCGTCGTTATAATGATGCCTTCTCCATACGTGTCGTACTGCGGCCGCCCAGCCCGCCCAAGCATCTGGAGCACGTCTTGCGGACTAAGCTCCACCCAGCTGCCCTTTTCCGGAGAGTAGACCTGTGTGCCCTTGATGATGACTGTGTGTGCTGGTAGGTTGACTCCCCACGCCAGCGTTGCCGTGCACACCAGCACCTGAATCGCCCCCCTGGCAAACAAGTCTTCCACGTCACTCCTGTCCACCCGGTTCATGCCTGCGTGATGGATGCCGAACCCGTGCGGCAGCAGGTCCTTGAGGTCCTGGTCCGTCGCCTGGCTGGCTGCCTCGTTGAGCACTTCTCGGCTTCCTGCATCATGCCGCAAGATTTTGTTGATTGTCTCCATGTCCACCGCCTTGTCCCGTATATACTTGGCCGTCTTGGCCGTGTCTTTGCGCGAGTGCACAAAAATGAGCATCTGGTTCCGGTTGCTGCCAACGTGCTCCAGCACCTTTTGGTACGTCACCTCATTCATCGTCTTGACTTGCTTGATGGCCTTGCGATCCGTCACGCCGATAAACTCCTGCTTTAGAGGACATGGCCTGTAGGACCCGTCAAAGTGAAAGAGGTCCTTTTCCATGTCCACTCGCAAAAAGCTTGCCACGTCTCGATAGTTGGGAAGCGTGGCAGACAAGCCCACAAGCCGCACCGCTTCGCCAGTCTGCTCCGTCTTGCGAATCGTCCTGCTTACTATGCTCTCCAGCACAGGGCCGCGCTCATCGTGCAGCAAATGGATTTCATCGATAATGATGAGACGCACAAGGTTGGTGTATGTCAGGTCGTTGGCCTTTCTCGTCACTACGTCCCACTTCTCGGGCGTCGTCACAATGATTTGAGTCTCGGCTATTTGCTGCTTGGTGAGCTGCCGATCACCCGTCAACTCGGACACGCGGATGCCATATGGCTCCAGTCGTTTGCCGAAATTGCCCACCTGCTCCTGCACCAGGGCCTTGAGTGGAGCAATATAGACAATCTTGAAAGCGTCAAGATCAATATCGCCCGTCTCTGCATCCCGGTTCTTGCCAATCTCTCTCAGAATTGCCAACATGGAAACGTTTGTCTTGCCACTGCCCGTAGGCGCACAAACGAGCATGTTGCCATCGCCTTCAAAGGCCGAGGGATAGCACTTGGACTGAATCTTGTTGAGCGACCTCGTCGTGCTAAAGGGGCCTCGACACCACTCTGGCAGGTCGCTAATGGGTATCAAAGCGTCTTCCGCATCGTTGCGTTTTCTTGGCGGAGGAACGTGAATCTCCTCGTAGCCCTTGAAGGTGCGCTTCGTCGAGCCCTCGGGCAGTCTGACTTTTTGGTTCGTCATCAAGTGGTTGCCTTGGTCAAAAACCAGGTTCTCAAGATTGATGAGCTTCTTTGGCTGCAGGCCCCCCACCAAATAACCCTCGGCCTTTTCATCGACTCCCTTTTCCGCGACAAGAGACGCGGGCACATCAATGTCCATCTTGATTTCCATCTTGGCCTTGTCCACGTCGCCACCTCTGAGCTCCGTCAATAGCCTCTGCAAGCCTTCAGACGCAATCTCTCTTTCAACCTGGGCGCGTTGTTCAGCAGTCTCAGCCCTTGCCAGCTTTGTCAGCCAGTACACCCTTTCCCTGTTTTCCACAAGACGCTGAACGAGCTCGTGGTGCTCAAAGTCGAAGAGCTCCATGAGCTCATTTTCGACCTCACGAAGAGACTTTTCCTCGTCGCCAGCCTCGTCAGGCTCTGCGGACAAGATGTGAAGGGCAGCTTTAGTTTTGTCAGCCTGCTCATGCGCATCAGGGTAAAGCATGCCGATTTGTCGCTGTAGCCAGAATGCATCAATATCTCGGGCTGCTATCTCAGGCACGCCATGGCCACTCTTGCTGGCGTGCCCAGTCTTGGACCCGTGGTCCATGTCTTCGTCATCGCTAACCACCTCGCGAGTCTCGGGCGCGTCAGTGTCTTGCCCTTCATAATGGTCTTCATCAACCTCGTCCTCTGACGACGCCTCGTGCACCTCTTGCACCATGTCGTCGTCATTTTCTTCATCGTCAAAGGTGACAGCAACACCCTGGCGTTCGTCAATTTCAGCCTTGCCGCTGTCACCGCCTGCATCGGCTTCGTCGTCGTCTTGTGCATTATAGTCTGTAATTTTCTTGCCCAGATTTACGAGCTCGTTGTATTCCTTGAGGCCCAGTGTGGAGCCTATAATGTCGTCAATCTCCTTCTTCTTGTCAATATCCTTCATGTCATCATCCTTGAGATACTCGAGAACGGCGTCGGCGGCGCTGCGAACAACCTCGTGAGGCACGTCGCCAATATAGCTTGCGATGGAGGTGAGAATGAGATCAAACGTCGCCCGTGTCGCTGCTGTCCGAGGACGATAGGTGATGCCCTCAATCAAAGCGTCATTGGCGCCAAGCACTCCAGTGCTCTTGGCGGCTTCTGCATTTCGCTTGCGTTGCTCCCTCAGCAACACATCTTGGCCCTCTCCCAAAGCCCCTCGCTCAATGCCAGCCAGGCCCGACGGTTTCTTAGGCTTAGGTGCTGAGTCTCTGGCAATGCGACCGCCCATGTCTCTAATGCTGAGTCGCCCGGCAAGCGACTCTGGGTCCCCCGTGGCCTCGTCATTTCGTCTCGTAACAAAACGACGGTCCGCCTGGAGAACCAGGTTGGACATGGCCGAGTACTTGTACTGGGAGACATCGCGATGAGGATCTGACATGTTGAGTCGATTTTGAACCACCTGGCGTTTTGCTGAGAACGCCGACCTTCTCGAGGGAAGCTCGGGGCGCCCGCCTGCTGCTCAATCACCATACACGGGGTACACGAGTCGAGCAAGCATTCATCGGACGAAGCTAACAAAATTCCTCGAGCCTGGGCTTCTGGCGGCTGAAGAGGGTATGCCGTCGGCTATTTGTCTTTTGTCGCTGTCTCCAAGTTTCCAAGGACCATGATCCACCTCGACAGCAGAAAAAAATAGACTGGCAATTGTCGCGACGCAGGTTGCTGAGGTCAAAAGCGCGCTAGTCTAAGAGCAGTTAGCCTGCTGCCGTCCTACAGTATTACTAATTATGGCCACTACTTCTCATTACCTCTAGCAATTCTCCTGCACTGCACTGCAACACGTACTTGACTGTACGTTGCACGTACACCTACAGTAGCTACTAGTAGTAGTAGTACTGTAATTCCACTTAGTAGTAGTAGTAGTAGTACATCCCTCACACATGTCGCTACAGAGCCAAAGTATGTGCCTGACGGTTGATTTTAGCCTCGCATTCTCCTGTAAATTCAAACGCGCCGCATGAGATTGGTGCCTGGCTCTCACAATTCTCGGTACTCAACACCAAGACCTAATCCGCTGTCAGTTCACACATGACTTGAGACGTTACTATCAGTATGAAGCATCGCTGAGGTTAATCTCATCATGGCCGACCCCGTCGATACAATCGCGGACCTCAAAACTCGCTTTGAATCGTACATCAAGCCTCGTGAACAAGTCAATTACATCAGACGTATTTTGGCGGTTCAACTTGGATTGTGCATTGGCCATGGCCCGGCTGTACGACCCATATCGCTTATTAATAGCGAACAAGATGTCGATACCAGCTTGGAGATCCGAGGCCTCTATAGAGAGTTCGTCGAGGCTGCACAGGCACATGTAGCTGCCTGTCGCCAATTACATGAGACATTGGATGCCGACAGGTTAGACGACGAGATGCGAACAGAGAATTTGCCTCAACATTCAAGCTTGTTGGCCCAGAAAGTGAGACTGCTGAAGCTGCAGCAGAAGCGGGAATGTCTCGTGGCAGTCGAGCGCAGTCTCCAAGACTTGGCTCAAATACCGGCTGCCGACCCGACTCATCTAGATGCGAAGCATGTCTTCTCAGGCGTCACCGTCCAGCCAAGTGTGCCCAAGGGGCTGCTCGACAGCTTCGTGGTCGACCAATACAGCGCCCAGCCAAACCGCAAAGCACACATGAATCTGCTACAGAGAAAGATGCTACGGACCAAGTTGCAGCTAAAGGACGAGGAGTACCTTCTCCACGAGGCGAGAACCCGATGCCAGAGCAAGCCTGAAACTGTGAGCAACGGTGCAAGGGCTCAGGCTCTCACTGCCACACGCAACAGGCTCATTGCATGGATCGAAGCCGAACTGAACAGCTTGTCAAATGAGTCCCAGGAAGCGCTCGAGGCGCCTATAGATAATGAGGAACAGGAACTGAGAGGCCGACAGGCAACTGTGGCGAGGCGCATCAGCCAAGTTCAAGACCGGTATACTGAGTATGTTGTCTGGAGAAAACGACTAGTGGAAAGGTCTGCCTGCTCCCTACAACCCCCCTCGTCGCCGCCGAGAGGGATTTCAAGTCGTTCAAGCCCCACGTCTCAACTCAGAATCATCGACCCGGTCCCGAATGATTACATCCTCACGCCCTCCTTCAACGCCTTGCTTTCTGTCTCGAGACGCCAAAAGATGGTACTAGCACAGACATCTCGCTTGAAAGCAGCCATTTCCAAGCAGAGCAACACCGCCTATCAAACGCTCGATCTTCTTGCCCAAGAAAGCCAACTGCTCCCCTCCTTTCCTGTCAATACTGGTCTGAGAGGGCCGTCTGATGGCGGCGATGACATGGCACCCAATAGTTCGAGCAGCTCCCAGCTTTCAGCACAGGTCAAACCATGGGTCTTGGCCGCAGATTCAGCCAAAATCTCAACTCTGGAAACGGTTGCCGAAACAATTGATGGCGGCCAAATGGCTCTCAACAAGTCGTTAAAAATTGTCAAGGCAACAGAGCAATTACTAGGCTTTGGGCCTGAAACAGCTCATGATGGCGGGTCTGACGTATTTGTTGAAGATGAGTCGTCGGAAGCTGTAGGCGAACGGGCTCGCAGCACCATGAAAGCGTCTCATCAGGTGGCGCCACTCAAAACTCGAAAGGGCGATCCTTGGTCGCGACTACACGGAAACCTGGAACTCATCGACCGCATAGACAAGGCTTAATTGCATGTCAATATTGTTTCTATTGGACACTGAGCTCGGGCAGAGGCCCTGTCAAGATCAACAAAAAGATTTTTTCATTTTCCCGCCATGATGGCCGATATCCTCATGGCTGAATCCAGAATAGAGAGGTGTTCGTCAGCTCCATCCACTAGCCGCTTATCTACTTGTGAAAACACCATGACAATCTTGTTTTTTTGAATGTCGGGAATCATCTCGTCGGTAATTACAGCCTGGTATAGCTGCGGCCTTGTCAGTTGCGGGCAAGCAAAGTGGACAGATGCTCGATGGCTTACCTGGGAAATGACCTGGGTTGCGCTCCATCCATCAGCCACCATCTCCTCCACAACACTGGCGATGGACTGGTATGTCTCGCCAGGGGCTCGAGGGCGCATAGCTTGGACCAAATTCTCAATAGTGTACTCGGGAATTACGCCGGCAATGTCCTCAATCATCTGGACGGTTACGGGTTCCTGATCCACATCCATGGCATCGTCGTCGCCCTTGTCTTGTCCATGGGACCCTACAAGACGAGCAGCGCTCTGTAAAAAGGTGATGGCTTTGCGAAGATCGCCCTCGCTGCATGCAATGAGAGTGTCAATTGCACCATGGGCGAGCTGCACGCCTTCAGTATGGGAGATATCCTCGAGTCTCTTCTTGGCGTTACTCTGGTCAAGACTCTTAAACCGGAACTTGCTGCAGCGGCTAGCAAGAGGGTCAATGATGCGGGTGACGTAGTTACAAATGAGGCAAAAGCGAGTAATCTTGCTGTATGTCTCCATGGTGCGACGCAAGGCGCTTTGAGCGTCCTGGGTCATTGAGTCGGCTTCGTCGAGAATGATGATTTTGAATGGAGGGCATGGATATTGGCTTTTGCTTGACGGCGATGGGTTGGTTAGTTGCATACGGGCAAAATTCTTGACTTTCTCTCGGACTATAGAAATGCCACGCTCATCAGATGCGTTGAGCTCGAGGACGCGCGACTTGATCATTTCGGGGCCATAGAGCTCTTTGGCAAGGGCAAGAATGGTTGACGTCTTGCCGGTTCCCGGGGGGCCGTAGAAGAGCATATGTGGTAGCTGTTAAAACATCAGCCTTGTCATTCACCTTGGTAGCCGAGGTGTGCCAGTTGGAAGGTGTTGTACGTTGGAGGCCTGCAGTGTCCTTTGCAGAACGGTGATGGTGTGATCCTGGGCTGTGACATCGTCGAGCGTCTTGGGGCGGCTGGACCAAACACAATAGTGAGCCAGGTTCCCATCTATGGCGCATCGGAAAAGACAAGAGACATACTATTTTTCTACCCAGGGCTGGTTTCTGGCGTCTGTCGGATGCTGAGTCTTGGGGTCTGCGACGTGTGAGGCGGCGGCCGCCTTGCGAGCCTTGAGGTCAAAGAAGCTGGCCATTGCGACAGTGGCTCTGAACGTGGCAGTCGGACCAACGACGACGATTGGAGGTCGAGACGAGCCAAGGTTCATTAACGCGTGCCAGACGCGATGGCTGTGGCGTGTGACTGGGTGTGGCGCATGACTTGTGGCACAGGCGCAATGGCTGCTGCGGGGTCGTGTGCACAGCCAATGGGTGCCATGGATGCAAGGACTGGAGCAGTCAAATAGATGGAGCAGCTAGACGCGGGGCTTCCCGGTTGCCGCGGTTTGTGCCACACACCGATGGCGCCGAGGAAGGGCCAAAAATGTGAGAAGCAGACCAGACCTGAGGCCTAGGCCTTGATATGGCAGCACGAGAACATGATGCAGCCGACAAGTGCAGATGTATGACTGGCAAGCAGGCTTGCGGTTGTCAGACCAGTCCGCCTGCTACTACCTTGTCCAGTACCTTAGCAGGTAGGAGAAGTCAAAGATAGTGCCAGTAGTAGTAGCAGTAGTCTTGCGAGTAGTAGTAGTGATGGTAGTAGTAGTAAAAAAAGGGAAGCGCAGAGGCGGAAAAGTACAGAGAGATAGTGTGTTAGTAGTACCTACCGGTATAATAGCGTACGACTACCAACTCCCTAGCTACTACAAGTTTCTTATAAGCTATCTAGAGTAACCTACGTGCCTACTACCTCCCACATACTGCTAGTAGTAGTAGGTAGTGGTAGGTAGTAGTAGGCATAACATACGTACGGGGTTATAAGGTAGTTAGCTAGATACCTACCTACCAGGTACCTAGTCGGAGTAATAGTGCTGAGCTACTACTACCTTGGCCCTTGGACTTGGACCGACCTGCTATCTTTTACTACTGCTATTTCGTAGAGGTAGTAGGTAGTGGTAGATACTAGTAGTACTGATACTCCTAGAAAGGAGATTTGCTCGGTACTACCCAAGATGGAAGGCATATATGGGATTGTGGGGAGGCGTCAAGTGCCGTGAGAATCAGGGACCCTCTGCATCTGCAAAAGCGTCTTTGCCATGATGAAGCACTGCTGGAGCAGCGGCCAATGGCTCCCTGGATCATACGCCCTCGCCGTCGCAAATGCACCATGCACAAAGCTGGCACGCAGCCGACTGCAGGTACGCTCCAGCGCCCCTCCATGCGTCTAAGCGTCCCCTCAAGGTGCATGTACACTTCTATAGCGTATACTACTACTACTACTACTACTAAGTTCGGCCCGCAGCCTCAATTCACTCCCTCCCTCTCTCTCTGGGCTGCGCGTCAATGGCAGCCTCGGGTCCGTCTTGTCCATCACCCTGCTGAGGCTTGCCAGCACACGCTCGCGGCGCCCTTTGGACCAACAAAGCCCAAGTGCTTGCCTACTGCCGTAGCAGCCAACGTTGACGTTGGTCTTTGACCAGCTGCTTTCCTCAGCCACGCAAACCGTCTCATCCACAGAGACACCTGCAACCGCTTGACTCGATAGCCTTGCCTCTGCCTTGACCGCCATCACTCTCATGGTCACCATCTCTTGGTCCGCCGCCTCAACGCCATGGACCAGTCCATCATTCGCATCTCCAAGGTTTGGCCCCCGTCTGCTTCGTGCTTGCGCCTAGATATATACCAACCCGACTTACAGGAGCTCAGCGAACTGCAGCGTGGTTCCGACTTAGGCATGTCTTCCTCCCATGTGCCTGCTTTGGCCTGCCGCTCCTAACAGCCCTGGTGTTTGTAGCGCTTGCAGTCGCCTGTCGCGACGTCGACGTTCGCTCTGTCCGCACCCTCATCATTGGACCTCATGAGACGCCATACGAGTTTGGCTTCTTCGAGGTATGCCAACTTGGCGGACCTTTGTTTGCTAATCTCTGCATGCTAACCCCGTCAATTAGTTTGCTTTTCGCTTCAGCAAAGGTCAGTCAGCCGGGCGCCCTTGTCTCCTCCGCTCTGCGTCTAATGGTAGTGACTACGAGTATAGAATATCCGTCCAAAGCGCCCTATGTACAATGTCTAACGACTAATGGAGGCATCTGCCGCTTTAACCCCAACATTTATGCAAATGGCAAGATATGCTTGTCAGTCATTATAGTCCCTGCCCATAGACTCTACTCTGTTCTAATTCTCACTCTTTAGGTCAATTCTTGGGTATGTCCACTACTTCTCACCGGGGCCCCTTCTAGTTCCTTATCTGACCTATCGAGCAGGACTTGGCGAGGAGAGCGAGGTGAAGAGTGGTCCTCGGCGCAAGGCATCGAATCAGTTCTCCTCTCTATTCAGAGCCTCCTGTCATCAAATCCCTACGAAAACGAGCCTGGCTTTGAAAATGCAAAATCAGACTCTGACAAGAAGCTACAAACGAGCTATGTCCACAAGGTACTTATAGCCTTTCCTTGAGTGCGCTGTCTGTCTCACGCTGTGTAGATACGTCACGAGACGTTGCGTATTTCGGTCATACAGCGTTTGGAGGGCTATTTGGGCTTGAAGCCCGACGGTTCAATGACTAAAGAGCCCGACTGCGACGATATGGATGAGACCAACGTGCCATTTGAGCCTTTCAAGGACCTCTGCAAACGGCGATTTCTCTGGTACTACGACTCGTATCTTGCCGCTGTAGAAAAGGGCAAATCAGAAGTTGAAGCCCGTCAGGAATTCACCATGATGCCATTTGAATCCCAAAGTAACAACTCGATGGATGGCCGCTTCAACTATCCTGAACTCGAGCGACGCCTGAAGAACATCAAAAGAGCTCTGCATGCTGAGTCGGAGCATTGGGCTCAAGAGGGACTCTTGGCTCTGGCGCAGGAAACCACCGTGAGTGTCAATCTGCAGCATCAATACTCTCAAGTGTCGAACTATCTCAAAGAGGGCGATATGCCACACGATGTGACCCTCGAGAACAACAATCCCTTTGTCTGGATCATCACC
Organism: Ophiocordyceps australis; assembly: GCA_002591415.1. Taxonomy (NCBI): domain Eukaryota; kingdom Fungi; phylum Ascomycota; class Sordariomycetes; order Hypocreales; family Ophiocordycipitaceae; genus Ophiocordyceps; species Ophiocordyceps australis. The sequence goes on along the minus strand of NJET01000152.1, from coordinate 23,955 downwards.
TACTTTGGACGCCCCATGACCAATCTCGATGGGGGTCTCTTCCGCATAAGAATAAATTTTAGTCCCCGATTCCCCGAGGAGCAGCCACGAGTAAAGTTCGAGACCAACATCTTCCATCACCGCGTCGCTCAGGATGGCACTGCTTGCTACACATCCAACCCCCTCAAATCTGAAGATGTCAAGTCGCATATAGACGCCATTATTGCAACTCTCGAAGAGGATGACCCTGTCTACGACCCAAGGCGAATTGTCAACCCGGAAGCAACCCGCATGTACTGGGGTGCCGGTCAAGACAACAAAAAGCAGTACAACAGGCGTTTGCGCCGCTCTGTACAAAAAAGCATTGAGTAAGCCCATTTTCTCATAACTTTTGACTTTGCCCATGTCGAGCCACAGTTTAACGACTATCTTTAGGGAATTCGTAGAATAACATAATTTTTTAAGAGATAATGGCAAGGCTACTACTGCTAACGCTTTATTCTAGCTTTATTTTGGCGATGATTTTGTTTAGTAAGTTTTGAAGCGATCAATATGTCGTCGTGAAATTGGTGGGCGTCAGGCTCTAAGCATTTTCGTCTTGGTCTTGTAGCAGGCAAACATGACCCACTACCAAAGTAACGATATGAGCAGTAGTTAAGCATACTGAAGGAAGCCACTGGCCACGGGAGCTTAAATTTGATAGGAGGTAGGAGGGTGAGGTTAGTGGTCATGAGTTAACTACTAGTAGCTGTTCCATGCGTTCAACTTGGTTTAGACCCGGAACGTGTCTCAAGGAAACAGACAGAATCCACAGTCGATGGCCCACTTGGTATTCATTCCGCTTGCGGTGATTCAGGTGCAAAGTTCCCCCATCTTGATTTGACTTGGTCAGTTTTTGACAACCTCTCTCATTTCTTTACTAACGGGATCTTTACATAACTACTGTCGCTCAATGGCAGAGTGTCTTTCTTACGTGTGCTAATCAGAAGGTGCAGGCTCGACTCCCGTCTTTTAGTCAGTTGGCTATTGGTTTCGGTGTATAGTATCTAGGGGTTTTCTTCCTTTTTTATTTATCTGTATTAAGCCCATTCTAATTAGTAACTAGGTAGGTACCTATACTATAAGACCTATACTATACATTTTGCTTGTTTTCCTTTGAAGAGCCCTGACAAAATGGGGTCTTTCTAAGCAGAGGCAAAAAAAAAAAGCATCATTTGCAGACACAACAAGATTGACCGAGACAGGGGTCGAACCTGCAACCTTCTGATTAACGCATCGTAGTCAGACGCTCTGCCATTGAGCCACACGGCCGCTTATTACTGATATCTTGGTGAACACTTAAATATATATACTATTAAACCCTAAACTTAAGGAAAGAGGCCAAACTTTCCGTACACAAGTTTCGATTATAGTCATGATGAATTACTACTAGTATTATTACTCATGATTAGATCGTAGCAAATACACTGGTCTAGTAATGTGTATGGCTTGGCTGTTACTATCTATTAATTCTCGCTTTTATAACTCGAGTTGAGCATCTGTCTATCTATATCTGAATACAAGAAAGCAATTACTGCGTGAAGCATTTGTACAGTGCCCAAAACACAAGGCGAGGAACGGGAGTCAGCATACTCCGGCCACAGATCTCCTCAACGCCAAGCATGCATTGTCACATAAGTCATGGTCATCGAGACTCATAGCCACAAAAAGAGTCTCAGTGGCAAAAAAAACAAGACGCCCTCTACTTTTTGCCACTTCCCTTGGCCTTCTTTATGATGCGATCCTTGCCGGGCGCGTAAGGGGCAGCAATTCCGGGGTATTTTTCCTGGGAACCACTGCCGCCTTTGAACTCGTAGGCGCCTCCAGGACCAAGAGAGGCGGGAGTGCCTTGTGTAGGGCGCGAGATTTGTTCAGCATGAAGTTTATCAAGAGATTCGCCAACAACGGCGTATTTGGCCCAGTTGATGGGGGGACAGCGGACGATATTTTGGGGTCGAGGGAGGTCGTTCCAATGTCTCTGCTGGCTGACTGACTGTGCATCTTGGGCTTCATCTTGTTGGTCACGGTCGCGGTGGCCGGTGTCGTCGCGGGCAGCTGTCGCCTCGCCTGCTGAGCGGACTCTACCAGCAGCCAAGTCTTGGACAAAAGCATCGGTATCAGCCAACGCCTCGTCTCTTGCCCTGCTCAAAGATTGCATATCTGCCTCGGCCCGCTTCTTCTGTACTTGGAGGACGGAAATGGCCGACTTGAGAGCCAAGACGTCTGGGTTGGCGTCAAAGTCGATGGGCTGCGGCGGCGGTGGCGACATGCCCACCTGGTCAGGTTGTGAATGACGAAAGACTGGCCGCGCCAAGGCCGGCGACGGGAGAGGCTGCTGAGGCGTTGCGTCAGGCAGCTGCGCTGGAGTCAGCGTCGGGGTGATGGGCGACACGGGGGGCCGAGGGAGCGGCTGCTTGGAGGGGGGGGTCGACGCCGTAGTGGTGGTGACCTTGGGCATTGTCCGTGTTTGGGTGAGCGTCTTTTTTCTTGCTTTGCTTGTTTTGTGAGCATCGAGTGCTGTGGTGAATGCTGCTTGTTCAAGCACAGAGAGCCAAGGCGCCGACCACAGGGGCAGTACATGTGTCAGCCCAAGTCATTCCATTTGCGAGAGACTAGATGGAGCTGGGGCGTGCAGGAACGTCGCGAGCAAGGGCGATGGTACATGGTGGCAGCGCATAATGTACGTCAATTTGTCGAGGTGAAGCTGCAATTAAAGACTCGCGTCATGGGCTGGTGACGTAACCAAAGCCCGTGCCACCTACCCTATATCTGTACGTGAGGGAGCGTCAAACAGCGCATGCCAGTGTGATACTTGAGTTGAGTGCTAGTAGTTAGTATTCGTTTGTTTCTTTCCTTATTTCCTAGTCACCTCTACTAGTATGCTTATTTCCCAAGGTGCTGAACCTCTTGCTTTTTTCTTCTGTCTGTGTTTTGGCGTGTGTGCCAATGTCACAGCCACACCAATCCAGCTTACCGTGATGATTGCTACAGGACAATGATTCATCCAGAAACCATTTCCGTGCTGCACGACTGTTTGCAGCCTCGTGTCCTACTCCCTCGGGTAGTTTCGTCTTTTTCAGGCAGGTCAGAAACTGATGAGGAGGCTTGTAAACCATAATTCACCCACTACTTCACAATACCGTGATGTCCAAATCGGCCACCAAGCCGTGTTGCCTCGTAAGCAATGTACTAGACAGGAAAATCGTTGGCTCCTGTGCGACGGCCAAAAGCAATGACTGCGCAAGAGAATTTGCTCGAGCATAGTCCCCGCGGCAACAATTAACTATGCTCGCGTCCCAGCCGGGCTGAAGCAAACTTAGCTGCGAGACTGTGACATTTTCCCATGCCATCATGCCATGGGCCTAAATAGCACCGAGAGCATCCCGCCCTTTGACACACGGTTAAACACCAAGGAAGGAAAGAAATCAGGTGTGCGTAGCTCATCTATTCTTAGAAACGCCACACATCAGATGATCTGTTTGGGGAGCCATCACTTGCATTTTCACCCATGGACGGCCTTGCTTATTGTTGGCGTCTCACCCCTGTGGGTTGCACAGGGTCAGGCCTCTGACGCTGGTCAATGTGTCAATGTTGTATGTACTTGTAAACATGGTGCATGTAGCACAGAGTAATGGGCCTGGACTTTGTTGGGGAACGCCATCTGTACAAGATGGGAGCTTCTCTTCAGGGTTTACTTGCTGGCTCTTGTGCAAGTAAATTCCATAGCCAAGTAGCCCGTCATGTAGCGTAATTGGTCATATCGTAACACATACTTTCCGCACTATTGAAATGATGCAAACGTCATCGAAATGCTCACCCGAGAGCTATGAGCGTAAGAAGCGCACAAATCGCAAGACTGCTTTCCTTGTCCCAAGATCCCGACGTGGGATGCTCAAGCCCGATAAGAGCCTCGAAAGCTGTTGTTTCTCATGAGAGAACAAGATTGCAAATGGCTCCCAGTCGTGAGAATGCGGAACAAACCCATTGCCCTTTGAGCGCCATGCCACGGCAACATCAATGCAGCGCTTCTGGCCAACATGGCTGCCAGAGAAAAACGACGCGCAATTTTTCATATCCAACATTGGTTGCCAAAGCATATCTGACGGTCGACACACCATGCAGCGTTGGTCATGTTGGCAAAGAGAAATGTCTCAACTTGGACATACAAAGGACAGCAGCAGCCCAAGAGGGGCAGCTGCTGGGCCGACAAACCAAGCAAGCTGCTCTGGAGCAAGACAAGGAACGCCGCTCGCATGGCCGTGGCTATCAGCCGCGAGTCAACTTGGACTCGAGGGCTAAAGAGGACTGCCCGGCACCCAAAGAGACAAGAATGAAGCTGAATGCACTACATGATGGACCTTGGACAAATGCCAAGGCGAGCCAGCAGCCATCTCGAGATACCAAGTCGAGGATACACATGGCGAAAGAGAAAACTTCAACGCCTGCTGTCGAGACAAATGACAGCAAACAGCTGCAGCAACGGGGACGACGACGACAAGACGCTGCAATGGGCCATCGAGATGAAAAACTGGTCCTGATAAACGAGCCATCCGCCGAAGCCCTGCGGCAGCAGAAACGCAATCTCTTGCGCAAACATGGCATCGAACCCAAAGATCCTGATGCGGCGGTCAAGATGCATCTGCCCACTGGCAAAATACCTGCCGGAGTGACGACGTTGACGCGGGGACCTAGTCCTGAGAAAGCCATGCGCCAGGGCGCCAGAGACACGGCAGCCAAGAGTCAGACAGCGCGCCAGCTGGCCCCGTGGCAGTGAGCCGATTATGCGCTGGTGCACGGCTTCATGGTGAGGAGAGACGGGGAGTGTGTCGTGGCACTCGATGCTACGTCTGGTGGAGCGAGGAGCTGTGCCAGCAGGTCGGAGGAGGAGGAGGAGGAGTAGTAGTAGTAGTAGCTCGTGGCCACCGACTACTACTACTACCACCTACAATGTAGTGCTACTATATTATGGTATGGATACACACGTACCTACTACTACTAGGTACTACTGTATAGTATGAGTGCTGTATAGTAGGAGTACACTACGAGTAGTAATAGCGTGATGTGCGAGGATGCATGCAGGACAAATATGTAGGTATACGTACTTGATGATAATAATAATAATTGTAATAATACTAATAATAATAATACTAGTAGTAGTAGTAGTAGTAGTAGTAGTAGTAGTAAGAAGCAGTAGAGGAGGAAGAGGAGGAAGAGGAGGGAGAGGAGGGAGAGGACGAGGAAGAAGAAAAAGAAGAAAAAGAACAAGAAGAGGCACGACTCCTCCCTACTACTAGTTTACGCATCCAAGTCAGTAGAGACGGGCTAAATGTCTTGGATAGCTTCAGCTCTCTCGCCCAGCACCTTTGCACCATTGACCACCAATCCATTGACCTGGACAAGTCATGCTCGAATGTGTGTGCTCATGCCAATGTATATTTTACATGTATGTAGTAGTACTACTATATACCCCCACTACTACTAGTAGTAGTACATAGGACTACACGCATCAAGCCATCTACGCACCTCATGTGGTAAAGAGCATGGGCGAGGAAAAGGCAAGCCGGAGCTTGGCCACCGACGCGCCACGAATTGCGCCCCGCCATTGGCTCCAGCCGCCCCCCCACCCACCCGGGGTCTGTGAGCTGCTGCAATCGTCATGACGTAAACCATCAAAACCACGGCTCCAGTAATCACTGGCATCATGCTTCTTCAGTCTCATCTCTCCCGCCCATGCGACTCGATTCCTGCACCTTGTCGCGATAGCCCAATCTCGTCGAAAAAAAGCAGATGTGAGCGGCCTGCAGGCAGCTCCTCGCCTCACTCATCTCAAGTCTAGAGACTCTTCCTCGTCTCTTGAGAGCTTGCACCATGCCGCTCTTCTCCCGGAGCAAAGACAACCCCGACGATGGCCGTGATGGCCATGATGGTCGCAGCTCGTCGCCCCTTTCCCAGCAACATCAGCAGCAGCAGCAGCAGCAGCAACAACAGCAACAGCATCGACAACAGCGGCGGCATCCGGCCGACGATGCTGACGACTATGCTCCCCCAGACGAACATACGCGCCTTCTTCCAAACCGCGTCGACTCGGGCCGTGCTATGCTCAACCCCGATGATCCGGCCGTGTCGCCTTACAACCTCTGGAGCATCCGCATCCTGCGCTACTTGACTCTCTTCTTCACCGCCGTCACGCTGGCCTGGTGGGTTGTGCTGCTTGTAACCGTCTTTGCCACACCGCCTGGCCTTCACACTCGTGGCAGCGCTTTTTTCCCCCTCAGTTATGCGAGCCTGGCTCTTGCCAACATGCTCTTCACCCTCATATTCTTTGGCGTCCCATCCAAGGCAGTAAGAGTGCTAGCCATTGTGCTCGCTGTAAGTCCAAAGACACGCCACGGAAACCTGCCGTGACTCGGGGCTAACAGCTTGCTCAACAGTTCTTGTTACTGCTCGACGTTATTCTCATACTTAGCGTTCAGCAGACGCGCTATGAAGAGGGATGGGTCGGCACGACGAGCGTCGTCTGGACTCTGCTTATGAGCCTCTGGACTCTTCTTACTGATCGAACCGTCCAATGGGGCAAGCGCGAGGAGGAGGAAAGGCTGACAGGTCGCGCCGAGACTAGACGAACACTGACGGAGTGGCTTGCCGTCCTGCTTTCAACCATTGCCTACGTCGTAATGGCCATTGCAGTGCTTCTCATGACACTCACTATAATATTACGTGCCCTTGATGCTGGTGTTGGGCCTCCCGGAAAGCTGTATCGAGTCGATGGCGGAAAGTACCGCATTCACCTTTACTGCCACGGCAACAAGACTGACAGGCATGGTGATGAACTGCCAACTGTTCTCATTGAGGGTGGCGAGCGACCCGTAGAACAACACCTATGGGGATTTGCTCAAAACGCAATTGGTAATGGCTCCATCTCACGCTACTGCTTCGCCGATCGCCCTGGGTTTGCTTGGTCAGATACAGCGCCCTCGCCGCTCTCGGCTGGCTTCGCAGTCGACGTACTGGGCGAGGCGCTGGCAGAAGCGGGAGAGCAAGGACCATGGGTGCTGCTCAGTGCTGGCGTCGGATCCATTTACTCTCGCGTATTCTCGTCGAGGCACGGGCACGAAGTGAGTGGACTGTTGCTCATTGATCCTCTGCACGAAGATTTGCTCGATGAGGCAATTGGGAGGCCTGGGCGAGGCTTTTTGCTTTGGCTTCGGGGCGTCATCTCGCCACTGGGTATAGACCGACTCTCCGGCGCCATCTTCCGCGGCCGCACTAGCAAGGACCGAATATATGGAAGAGCAGCGCAGCAGACAGGAAAATTCATCTTTGCCAAACTGCAAGAGAACCTCGTGGCCAATTCCTTTACCAAACGCGACGCACAGAGTAGCCGGCAGATTCAGAACAAAGATACGCCCCTTGTCCTTGTCAGCTCTGGCATCGAGGTGCAAGGAAGCAGCGAATGGGCCGACAAGCAACGCGATCTATCTAGGCTGACTGAAAAGCTCTTGAGCTGGGACATTGTTAACAAGGCACCGCATCAAGTATGGCTGACGCAGGACGGGAGAGACCAGATTGAGAAAAGGCTGCGCCAGCTCGTTTACGCGCAATGACGACGAGGTGCAAGGAAGAAGGAGGCATTTGCCTGCGTGCGAAGCAAAGGCAAGAAGGAAGGCTTGCTCTGTTTTCTCTGTTTGTAATTTTTGACTCGATCTGTCTTTCAAAGACGATGCGGTGGTATCGCGCTGGGCCGATTTGCCTTGATATGCCACATATTATCATGGATGAATTTATAATAAGAATAGCGAACTTGGTTGACAAGTCATGATTTTTGCCCTGGGAGCATGGGGGTGGCCCAAGGCTTCTTTCTCTCTGGCGCCAGGCTTGCACGTGACGCATCTTAATGTTTAAATGTACGGAGTACAGCGCGACTTGATGGTTGCGAGGCAATGTAATCTCCAGGCACATTGCGCTGATGCTCGAAGCGTCCGTCATGTCGACAGGTGGCTAGACGGGGCAGAATAACAGAGATTAGGCCCGGCATGACGTTTACAATTTCCGGCCTTGGTCTTTGTGTGCGATCCGCACCAACCTACCTTGGTGGAGAGAAAAGTCAAGTTTAGGCCGACATATGCAAGCTGTTGTAGTGCTAGGAGTAGTAGTACATGGTAGGAGTACTACTATAGTAGTAGTCATCGACGACTCTTTCTTTTGTTTTTTATTTTTCTTTCTCTTTTGTCGAGAGCAGAGGAGGCCACTCCTGAGGGCCGGTGCAACGCCACTGCTTGACCTTGTGGTAGGCCGGCTTGGTGCGACAGGATGCACTGGTTTCGTCCCATCCACACCCTGTTGCATGAATAGGTACTGGCATCAAGGCAAATACAACTACCAAGTACGTACACCATTGCTACACCGGGGGCGCATTGCCCACAAAGGATTGCAGCGAGGCATCCTCATGTACTTACAACGCCATAATGGATGCACAAGGCTGTGGAAATTACAGTCACCCGCTCCAAAGCAGGCGCGGGCGGCGGTCCAACCAGCCCAGACCTAGCGGGATGCAGGCGCCCGGCAGTTGAGCAGCGCCTAGGCAGCACCTGGACAACCCCTAAACAGCCCCTAAACAGCCCCTAAACAGCCCCTGGAGAGTGTCGTACTGCCACGGGCGCCAATAAGTGGGTGTCGGGTGCCATGTCTGTAGCGACGAGCACTGGGTAAAAAGTAACGTTGTTGAAGAGTATGTATATACATTTAGTACCTACTAGTAGTAGTAGTAGTACTATAGGAGTATGTATGCATGTATGCATGTGAGTGAGTACGAGTATGAGTAGGACTAGTAGTACTAATAGTTTAGTACTAGTGTATGCATATATGTACTATATACTCATTGTATACTACTACTACTACTAGCTACTACTACTACTACTAGTAGAGTATGTATGTGTATAACAATTTAGTAGTAGTAGTAGCAGTAGACAACCTCGCATCAGCATGCTTTCCCCACCCGGCACGTAAACATGCAGCCTCAAGAGCTTAAATTGTCGCTTCCGCGGCTACGAGGGCAAGACGCAAAACAAAATTGGTATTGCTACCTGCGGGACCCTCGGTCTGGTGGCTATCAAGGCCAGCAAAAGTCTTGTTCAGCCCCTGTCCGAGGCCCACTGCAGGTAGCAAAACCTTAGGCAGGGCACAAGGCAGGCACAGCAGGCACAGCAGGCATGCGGTATGTGTCTGCTCCTAGCGACCGTTACCCGGCGGCCCCTGCCTGGCCTGTCTCTGGCCCAGGGCCCAGCACAGGCCCATCCCGCGGTCCCCAGCGCCTGTGGAGGGTGCCGACAGGCCCCCCTGCCCTGCCCTGCCTGCACCACCCCCGTCTATTGTCCCTCCAAATGTCGACTGTAACTGTAGACACGACGAGGCAGGCATGTAGGCTTCTATGTATGTACCTGGAGATGCGAGGTACTTGTCCCCGTCCAACAACCACCACCACCACCGCCGCCGCCGCCTCCCGTTCCACTTCAGTCCTCTTTCCCTTCAATCATCCTCCCCCCAGCCCAGCACCATCCGACCATTAACACTCTTGTTTGGTGCCAGCACCAGCTCGCTGCCCGGCAAACTCTCCCCCCTCATCTCTCGGCCGTATAGCTATCCAGCCAGCCTGCCCGACGCACCCTCCTACCACTCTCTACTGCAACTAGTACTACCCGACCAGTCGTGATCCAATACCACTAAACCACTACCGCTGCCGCTACCGCTACCACCATCATCACGACTACGGGGCCCAGCATCACCACTCGCCTCTTCGCCCCAGACTGCACCCTCGCCCGACAGCCACGCTGTGCCTTGTGCATCGCCGTCTTGTGCTCGCCCTGTCGGGGCATCGCATCCCTCGTCCTTGTCAAGGCCTGCTTGTCCCGCTCCTGTCTGCTGGCAGCGCCGCATGCTACGGTCCCTTCGTTTCGCGCAGCCGCACTTTTGGGCCGCGACTCACGAATCTGGTGTATGCTCGCCATCCTTGTCGCCATCTCTGACGTTTGCATCCTTGCCACCACTGGCAATTGCTTTGGCAGCCCATGACTGACTTCTTTTAGTGCCGTGGTGCCGTGGCTCCCTCACCATCATTGCCGCCACTGCTGTCCGTCTTGAAGTACCTCTCGACGCCATTCCTCGTCACGAGAGCATTCAAGAATTGAGCCATCAGCCTTGTTGCTGGCCCACCCACATTGCGCGGCTCTTTAGCCCTCTACAATTGACATCTCTAGGCGTGTCCCAAATTGCGTCTTGGCTGATGCCGACTACAACAGCTGCGCTTGGCCCACAACCATTTTGTTCTTTGCGCTAAGACGAGCCAGACTGATTCGTCTCTTCAGATTCATCGCTTGAATCTGGCCGCTGTCAAGGTGGCGCTTGCGCGTATCGTCGCGCTGCATCGTCCGTCATCATGACTTCGGACCAAGACTTGAGCGGCGACTGCTCTCGCGGCGACTACCCCGATGATCGGTCGGGTCCTGACTCGGCCCACGCTTTTGGAGATAGGAACCGACAGAATGGAGGAAGCAAGACACCCGACAACTCGCATCATCTCAGACCCAGTCCTGCAGGCTCTGGTCCCGCCTCAAACTCTGCGTCCAGCTCTGGTCTCTCTGGACCATCCCCGCCTGGCGCGTGGCCTTCGGATGACGTGCAGCCGCGCAAAAGCGGAGAGATGAGTCGATCGCGACAGAGAAACGGCCATGTGCGCACCTGCAATAAGTGTGGCGAGCCGTTGACGGGCCAGTTTGTCCGTGCCCTCGATGGTACTTTTCACCTCGACTGCTTCAAGTGCCGGGTACGTGCTTGTCGGGATGGGCCATTTTGCCCAGACAAGGCTGACTTGGGCTGCAAAAAACAGGACTGTGGTCAAATCGTAGCTTCCAAATTCTTTCCTGCCGACAACGACGACGGAAACGGCCAATACCCGCTCTGTGAAACCGACTACTTTGGACGACTAGGCTTGCTTTGCTACAAATGTGGCGGTGCGCTCAGGGGATCCTATATTACAGCTCTGGACAGAAAATATCACATTGAACATTTCACCTGTTCTCTCTGTCCCACCGTGTTTGGCGCCCAGGATAGCTACTACGAGCACGATGGCAATATCTACTGCCATTATCATTACTCAACGCGCTTTGCCCAGAAATGCAATGGCTGCCAGACGGCCATTTTGAAGCAGTTTGTCGAAATCTACCGAAACGGCCAAGACCAGCACTGGCACCCTGAATGCTACATGATACACAAGTTCTGGAATGTGCGTTTGGCACAGCCTGTAGAGACGGCACAGACAGAAGCGGCGCATGACTTCAAATCGGATGCCGTCAATGAAAAACAGATTCGCCAGGGCGAGGAGCACATGGAGGACAAGGTCTACCGCATATGGAGCGTCCTCTCCACCTTTGAAGAATCATCGGCGGCTTGCATCTCGGACATGCTCTTGCACGTTAGCAACGGCGCCTACGTCGACGGCGTCCTGGTGGCTAAGCGCTTCATATGGCACGTTGAAGTCTTGTTTCAGTCTGCCGACCGGCTAGACAAGACGGTGCAAGCGTGCAGCGATAAAGGTTAGTGACTGGTTACATGCCGCCGAGGCAGCGGGCATGACGCAAAAGTTTTGGGCTGACGCGAGGCCCTTGGCCTTGCTCACAGGCATGTCGTACGGACGGGAAGCCAAGCTTTTATGCAAAAAAATCGTGGCTTTTTTCTCCCTCTTGTCCAAGACACAGGATACCAGCGTCAGAAAGCTCGGCGTCACACAAGAGCTCCTATCCTTGGTGACTGGCTTGGCGCATTATCTCAAACTCTTGATACGCATCTGCCTCCAAGCCGCCTTGCGCTTGGAGCGACTGACGGGAAATAGCGATGGAATTCATCAATTGCTCACGGATCTGGCTGATTTTGAAACTTATAAGACGGACGAGAGCCTTCTGCAAATCACCATGGGCGGCGCCAAGCTATCAACCAAAGACTCGGATCACTGCGTTGTCTGCACCAGATCTGTGGAAGATGAGTGCGCCAAGAGCGGAGACTACAGGTGGCACATTGGCTGTGTCAATTGTTCGCGCTGTTCACGAGAGCTGGGACGGAGTCTGGAAGAAGCGCGTCTAAATCCTTATGACGGCAAGATATACTGCACTAGGTGTTTGGCCCCCAAACGAGACGACATGGCCACGTTTGAGCACGTTAGCAAGCTTCAGCAGTATGCCTTTCTCCTCAAGGTGGCACTGGCACGGCTATTGGATATTCTCCGCAACAATGGCGCCCTGCCCAACACATCGGCAGAATCAAGCATCGTCCAAGGCGGAGAGGAAAGTAGCAGGCTCGAAGCAGGTCCGTCCTTCTTGAATTCCGAGTCACGATCCAAGTCTTATGCTCCAGGAACTCCTCAAGACCGACATCGCGAATCAACATATGAGAACACGTTGAACGAAGTTCGTAGGTTGCGAAGCACACGGCTGGATCGTCATCTTGCCTCGAGTGTCCGACAGGCACGGACATCTCGTGTAATGGATGCAGACGGCCAAGGTCCGCTCCCCGACTTGTCTGGGACTGGCCAAGGCGAAGCAGAAGGACAAGCACCATCGGATCTCATGTTTGGGCAGAACGACGCCATTACGCTTGATGATATTCCACGCATAGTTGCTGCTGAGCAGTCGCGCGAGCAGCAGCAGCAACAACGCAATAGTAACTTGCGACAGGACCTCATCAGGTCACCCGCCTCTGAGCCAGGAAGAGTTGCAGGACATCAACGGACACAGTCGGCATCTAGAGACCCCGATGTTCGCGCAGCCAATGGCGCCCCTTGTCGGCTAACGCGCAAGTTCTTCCCAGAGCTTTCGGGACTCGAGTACTTCAACGTGCGGCATCTGGCCGTCTTGACAATGCAGCCCATGGTGGAGCAAGAGTTTGCGCTTGAGGAGCTTCTTGGCTTGATTGAGTCTCGGAAGCCCCCTACGTTTTGGAAAAATCTCGGCAAGGCATTCAAGAATGACAAGAATAGGAATGTCAAGAAGAAGGGAGTCTTTGGCGTGCCGCTCGACGTGATTATTGAGCGTGACGGAGCAGATTCGACTGACGGCGTTGGCCCGGGAACTCTACGTATTCCAGTCGTTGTGGAAGACATCATTTCATCGATGCGCAAGATGGACCTTTCAGTTGAGGGCGTCTTCCGCAAGAATGGCAACATCAAGAAGCAACAGGAAATGGTGGACAAGATCAATGCCGAAGGATGCGACGTGGTCAACTTCATGGAGCAGCCCGTGGTGCAGTTGGCGGCGCTCCTCAAGCGATATCTGCGCGACTTGCCGGATCCGTTGATGACGCACAAGCTGTACCGACTGTGGGTGAGTGCGGCAAAAATGACGGATCCTGAAAGGCGGAAACAGTGTCTGCACTTGACGTGCTGCTTGCTGCCCAAGAGCCACCGTGATTGCCTCGAGATTCTCTTTAGTTTTTTGAAATGGGCCGGCTCCTTCCACCAGGTTGACGAAGAGATTGGCTCCAAGATGGACATTCGCAATTTGGCCACTGTGATAGCTCCAAATGTCTTGACAAATCCCAACAAGGCCCCGGCCCTAGACAGCGAAGCTATATTCATCATCGATGCCGTCGAGACGCTCATTGCCAATATCGAGGACATGTGTCAGGTGAGCTACTGGACCGGGCTCGATGAAATGTATTGGCAGTGGGACTAACAGAAAGACTACCTAGGTTCCCACTGAAATATTGACGCTACTAAACGACCCCTATTTGTTTAGTAACAATGGCGAAACGACGACCAAGGAGATTCTCAGGCGGTTCCAGGACCGACGGGAACAGATTCCTGCAGCCGACGTGACCGAGGTGTTTAATAGGCAGGACACTTCGACGCGGTCGCCGCCGCGGCGTGTTGAGACGGATCCATCAGTCTGGCAGGGCGAGAGATCGGTGCGACCAGTTCAGGAGTCAGTCATGGCTCAGCCAGTCTCGTCGGGCCAGGGCAGCTCGGGGCAGAGGCAATGGACAGGAGCCGGCGAGCGCCCATTACCGTACAACCAGCGATTCAACCATTCAGACAGCCATCTCGAAAACTCTGAGCTTAACCAGAGGGGCGAATGGCGCAACTCTGCCTGGGGCCGCCGTGGCGGAGGTGTCGGCGTTGGCAACTCATGACGCTGGCTTACGTGCTGCCTTGATCTTGTTTTGACTCTTGTCTGTGTTTTGAGCTTGTTGACTTTGACTCTCAGGGTGCGTGAGACATTGCGCAACTTGAAGAGACTGAAAAAAAAAAAAAAAAAAAAAAAAAAAAAAAAAAAAAACCCCCTCCAAAAAGAAAAAAAAAAAAAAAAAAAANNAAAAAAAAAAAAACAGAACTGGGAATATGCCGCGACGACGAAAGCAGGGGACAGAGCACTCCATTGAGGGCATTTTGCTCTTGATAGCCGTTTGACATGCTCGTCTCGTCTGATGGCGGCTGGTCTGCTGATGTTTGATCAAGTTGGATTCACGTACACCGTCTTAGCTACTAACAAGGTGTTTTGTTTTGTTGGCTGAGTCATTTTATTAAGCCCTTAATTTTCTAACCTTCCTCTAGTATGTTGCTCAAGTTTGACGAGGCAGTGGCCAATGAGACTCAAGCAAAGAAGGAGCAAGAAAAAAAAGGAGGAAATGGTGCAATGGATTTGTTGGTGTTACAACTGCCCCCTTTCCAAGGCTTGCGTTTTATATCTAAGGAAAAAGGGTTAATGGGAGGAAACGGTGTATTTTTTTTTTGCCCCTCCCCTTGTTTTATTTTGATTATAAGTCTTTGGTTGGATGGAGTAGCAGGGTTATTGATTGGGTTGCGAGGCAGCCTCCCGAATGCGTCTGCCTTTTTTGCCAAGAGTCGGGTGTCTGGAGTGCTTGGGAAGAGGACGCTTGTCGTTGGTCTTGTCTTGTAGGCACAAGAAAAACATGACGGCTTCAGCAGTGAGTTGAGGCGGAGGCGTCGGCGCTGAGGAGTCTGGTTGATGGAGTTGCTTGAGAGAAGTGAAAAGGTTTCTGGCGACGAGGGAATTGTGTAGTTGGAATTGCTCAGCCAAAGGCAATAGGGGGGGTTGATGAATAGAAGCGCTCGTGTTTCAAGGGGTCGTGAGTACAGCGAGAGAGGGTTTGCCATGTGTGGCACTGGATCATGATTGTATCGTCAGGTAGCCATGCTTTATTGAGACAATGACTAGAGGCTACGATTTGACAAGGGGCTGGTTCTGTTGATTGAGGAACCAAGCGACTCCGCGGGCGACACCTTGGGGCAGAGTCCACAAGGGCTGGTAGCCAAGGAGCGTCTTGGCTTTTGTGATGTTGTAGTAGCGCGTCATGGTGGACATGGCAGCGCGCTGGCGGGTAAAGGTGGGAGACTTTCCCAACAAGTTGCAGACAAGCTCGCTCAAAAAGCCAAGGGAGCGGCTGAGAGAAGGAGACAAAACCCAGACGCGGCAAGGTGGCACGGGAGGTGGGTAAGGAGAGGGCGACTCTGTGGAATTGGCAGAGGCGGCGGCCTGCCAGACGGCGCGAGCAAAGTCCCAAAAGTAGCAGGGGGAATCGTTTGTGATGAAGAAGACTTGGCCGTCGACCTTTTCATGGTCCAGAGGCTGAGTATGGGCGGCGGCGGTGGTGATGAGAGCATTGGCGGCGAGCAGATGGGCGTGGGCCACATTGCCGACATAGGTAAAGTCGAACATGTTTGTGTTGTCGCCGAGCTGGACGTTTGTGCGACGGGTGCGCAGGGCATTGAGAAAGCCGGCGAGCGTCTGGACGTCGCCCTCGCCAAAGATGCCGGCGGGGCGGAGGGCGGTGGTGAGGAGCAGGTTTCTCGAGGACCCAGGCGAGGACATTTCGGGGGCGGCAGCGTGGGGAGAGCGGTTTGCGTCGAGGACAAGTTGTTCGGCGGCGGCCTGTCCGGGCAAGCAGAGTCAGTGGGAGGGCCTGTTTTTGGCAAGGGGCAGAGGACAACCTTGGTCTCCGAGTAGTACTCGTGCTGCTGGGCGCCGCGCACAAGGGGCCAGCGCTCGTCGGCATTGCGCAAGTCGGAGCGATTGTCGCTAATGACACTGGCTGAGCTGGTGTAGACCAAGGCCTTGACACGGGCCTGGCAACAAGCGTCGACGACGGCGCGGGTGCCGTCAATGTTGACGCGGCGATACAAGTCTCGGGCAACAGGGCCGTCTTGGCCGCTGGCCACTGGGCTGGCTGTGTGAATCACCACGTCGGGCTGGAGGCGCTCCAGCAGCTCCGACAGGGCCGCAGCATCCGTAATGTCGCAGGCGTGGTAGGCGGCACGCGAGTCGGGGCTGCGGTTGCGGTCCACGCGCATGTCGAGCGAGCTGACGCCCGAGACGGACCATCGAGACGAGTCGAGAGCCTGGGCGACAATGTGGTGGCCGAGGAAGCCGTTGCCGCCAATCACGACGACGTGGCCCAGAGAGGGCGTGTCGGGGGCTGCCATGGCCGGGGCGGGCGGTGGTTGATGTGTAAAGGCGGCGGTTGATGTCGAGGTGGTGGTTGATGTGTAAAGGCGGTGGTTGATGTCAGGGTGGAGGTTAATGTCAAGGTGGTGGTGGAGAGGACGAGGAGATGAGGGCAGCCGACGTCAAGGCTCGATGCAAGAAATAGTCTCAGGGGCCACTTGTCTGCATCCATAGTAGCAGCTGCTAGTGTGCGAGGTAGCATTCGGCTGCCCATGCAGCGGTCCGGTGCCCTCTGGTGCTAGCAGGTCCAGTGCCCACTCCTACCACTAGTACTACTACCACCTCTACCACTACCACTACTACCACTACTACTACTACTACTACTACTACTCCTACCACCACTCTTGCCATCCTCCGCACCCTTTTCTCCCCCTCCTTACCCTTTTCTCCCCCTTCCTTTTACACTTGTTGGCCGACGCGGTCATGGATGTTTCGAGTATAAACCTCGTCTCATAGACCGAGCCAAAGACAATAGAGCCATAGTCTGTGCTTGGCCGTCTGCCTCTTCCCCCCTCCCCCACCCCCACCCCTTCCCCCCCCCCCCGTCCCCTTTGCCACCTCGGGGATGGTACCTCGAGGTATGATGGCTTAATGTGTGTGTCCGCATCTGGGGCAAGGTCAAGGCACCTGAGCATTGAAAATCTGCATTTGGAAGGGTGTTTGGAGGAGAGGGGGGGGGGTGTCGAGTCATGTGCAGTGCGAGGAAACCTTGATTATATTTTGGGTCGACGGCAGCTACTAGCTATAGTTGCATACATGTAGGTGTAAAACCAGGTTGGTGAAAAGAAGCCAATGGTATAGTAAAAGGGGGGAGAAGACGAGTTATAGGGAATGGGCGCGAGGGTTTTCTAGTATGATGGATGAGGAGGATGAGAAGATATGTCGAAGAGGATATAGGCCGTTGTGAAACGTAAAATGCGCCAAGGTGTTGGGGGGGAGGTGGGAGGTGGGAGATTGGTAGATGGAAGTTGGTGTCTGGAAGAGCATTTTGATGGATAAAGTGAAAAGTGAGCGAGACTGGATGGATGGTGGTGGTTTGGAGAGGAAGAACTTGTTGATTAATGGTATGAAGGAGTTGAGAGGACGGAGACTTGGATGCTAGAAGATACGGTATATACAAGACGTAGCCCAGCTTAGGGGTTGCAAGATGACGGTGTGTGGGTAATGACAGCCCCCATAAGCCCCCAAGACGTTGGCGCAGGCCGTGGTGGTAAGTAGGAGAGCCAAGGCAGCATCTACTTGCACAACAAACCGCACTTGAGTCACAACGCCATTGGCAGCCTGTGAAGTGACGGATTTTGAACGGATCAAGACTTGGGGGTCGGAGTCGAATCGTTCTAGCAACGCGGGCCAAGTCACCACGATCAAAATACGACTATAATGTAATACACAAGAGTCTAGTTTTTTTTATTTTCTACGTACTCATCTCTAAACTGCTCGGTTCATTGCACTAGAGCCGTGGCCAAGTGTACTAGAGTCTGTTAAGCACTCAACGCCTCCACGGCTGCTGCTACGAGTGCAAGTGCCCCTGGCCACGGGCTGCGGTTTGGGACCTGGGAAAAGGGCAAAGTCGACGCTTAGTCGCGGCTGAGGCGGCACGGGCAACTCGGGCTCGTCACTGGCGATGGCGTGAGTAGCTTCTAGGCTTCTGCAGGTTTCTAGAAGGCTGGCATGCATGGCATGGAGACGAGAGGCCATGGTACGGCGCTCGTTGTTGCGGCTTCGTGGTGCGGCAGCCATTTCGCGATGGACTTGCTTGTCCTTGTTGGCGTAGAGGGCGCGATAGCTGACGAGGCAGGCAATTAAGAAGGCTGTGTTGACAAGGTGGGATTAGCACCGCCAGGGGCAAAAGGGGGACTTGTGCAGGCTGAGAGGCGTCTACGTACAAACATGAAATTCAATGGCGAACCAGAACCAGATCCATATAGTGCCCTTTACACTATGCTGATCAATGGGCTCGTAGACGCCAAAAATGCTGCCTCTAATAACAGTGACGATGATGGTGAAGACGACAAGAGTAAAGATTGCGGCAATGACAATTTTCCGGGCAAGGCTAATGCGAATCTGCCATAGAATGGAAATTGGAAAGCCAATTACTATAGCCCGTTCTCAATAAGCAGTCCTGGAAAATGCAAGGGGCCACTTACTCATGGCATCTGTAAAGATGTCGAGGGCGCAGGATACCTTTAAGCGCGCATATATGCCCTCGAGGGACGACGGAGAATTGCACGATTTCAAAATGTTCAAAATAGGACCGAATATGCACTCCAACTTCATAATGGCGAGTTCGACAACACCGCACGCTACAGTCAAGACGACCACGATCCACCAGGCGACGAGGTAGCGGCGCAGCTTGTTACCCAGGCGGTAAAAGAAGAGAAGAAAGTTGATCTTGATGAGCCATATGCCCACGTAGCCAAGAATCACATTGATGCCAAACGCGCGTAGTCCAGCCTGGGTATTAGAGACAAAGTCTGGGCCCTGTAACAAGCCTGATTCGAATAAGTGGTAAATGTGATAAATTTGTGATTGGCATATAATGTCGGTGGCGAGCAAAATGGCAAGGGTGGCGAGCATGAACCAGTCGTCGATGAAGAGGCGGCCAAAACACACTACCCGGACATGGACGCGAAAGGAAAAAGCAATGACGCAGAGGCCAAGGCCTGCCCAGATGAGGCCCTGGGGCAAAATTGGGTGAGCGAGACGTTGGAGGAGGTTGGGGTGACGGGGGGCAAGACTTGCATGAAATACGCCTTGCGATATAGGCATCGAGGCCGCCTGTGGCAAGCTACTGATATTTGAGGACATTGTGGCCAATCTAGCTGTGCGCCTGTGACGAATACGGGAAAAAGACGCAGTTAACAAGATCTTGTCACGGAAGTGATGAGATTGGTAAAGAATAATGCAACACGGCTACCGGAAACCTTTTTTTTGCAAGATTACTCTCATACTTGAGAATTTCCCGTCATGGACCTTTTTTTTCATAACCATTAGATTCCTTTGGCCCCCGCTACTTGCCATGGCTTGGGGTTAGCCATGATTACTTGTAATACGTTGGTCAGACCCGTCCTGCTTGCTGAGTAGCATTCGACGTTACGAAATGCTGGTTTGGGTAAGATGTAAGGCTGTCTCGTATATTATCAGATGGGGGGGATGTGGAATGCAAGGCCGTAGAGTAGCCTTGTGTATCGAGGCGCCTTTAACCAGTAATAGCAGCGGGCAGGGGCTGCAGCCGTGTTGCGGCAGGAGAGCTAAGCACAGGAGTCTGGGTACCTGCGGTAAGGCACGGAGAGAAGAGTAAGCAACGTTTCATGTCGATGTGTGGTTGTCCATGGATAAAGGTTGCGGCTTGGACTGCCTGTCGCTCGTGCAAGAAAATCTCTGCTGGGGCTAAGAGAATTTATTTGTTTATGCAGTGTATTTCACAATCGTTGACGTGAGGCATTTCACCAAAGAGGCGAGGGAAACAAGGATAGTCGAGACGGCCATTTTTGGCATCAGCGTCATGATTGTCGTGATGCGAGGCACGGCGCGGGAGTATTGTGCTAGTTTTTGAATGACTTGACACAGTTTTACTGAATGGCTAGAGATGAATATGGCCTTGATTGCTAGTGTCTGGCGATGAATTACAAACCCTAGTCTTTACGTCCGTTGTCGTTTGTGGGTTCAGGAATGTCGGAGAGGGAGCAAGGCGGTATGCAACATTCTCGGGGTCAACGTGCGCTTGATGGGGCAACGAGCGCGTTGAACGTTTCGGCAAAAGATGCTTTTTTAAACGAGGGCATAGTTGGGAGGGTAAAGGTGGAGGGTGTACCAGGGTTTGAAAGTAGTTTACAGTTTAGATACAAATAGTTGGGGTATAGATTGATGAAATAGCGAGTGCAGTAACAATGGCAAGAGCTTGTAGTAGACTATCAACTGTAAAGACGCCTCATACAAGCTTCAACTTTACGCTTTTGCAGCGGCCTAGTTCACTGAGCCGCTGGTGCCCTCTGTTCCGTGCCCTCCGTTAACCCATGTTTGCATGACAATGTTGACGGTTTGGGCGATACCATGTTGGTGATGCTGCTTGCCGGCATTGGTCCGTCGGATTCTCTACCCAACGAGGTGGTAACTTTTCGGCTGCCAACACAAGGCGGCAAGTACATGGTTGTCGCCCTGTTTGGAAATATACTGACAGAGCTGCTCTATCGCATGTCAGTTTCATGGATTCAAAAATCTTGCCGTTCGAGGTGGCATTGGTAGTTGACATGTACAATTCCTACCATGGTATTGTGTGCAGATATACCAAAGTAACAAGTTGAGTCATTTGCTCTGTGAATGCAAGGCATAACCAAAAGAGCACAGCCGACGTTTTCCTCGAGCAAAGAGCTGGAAGAGGACCATGACATGTCACCAATATTACCAACTACGGCAACCATGTCAGCCACATTTTTCTCGTCGAGATGCCGTAAAGGGCATTTTCGGGCGCATCATGATGAAAAGGCTTTTGCTGACCACCAAAGGCGACCGACCCGTAGGGCTCGATAGTTCCAGTTTAATGATGGATGAAAAGGTGTTTGTTGGCAAAAAATGTCCATACTCGGCCAAAGATGCCTCGATATCCTGGTAACCATCTCATGAGGCTGCTCAAACGGGCACAGAGGTTGAAAATCATGTTGCCAAATACCTTGATGTCGTGTTACACAAGACGTAATGTTTTACATTCTCTCCAAAGCGTCATGTATATAGGGCAAGAGGGCACTCCTGGGCCTGGGCACAACGTAGCTCATCTATATATACCTGTCTCTATATAGATACATGTTTATTTGCTCTCTTGGAACCTACAAGACTTTTGCCACAAAGATGCGCGCTTCAACTTGTCTTTTCACAGCTCAAGGGCTTCGCATTACCATATCTACACTTGCACCACCAAGTCGACCAATGGGCCTACTCGCGCTGCCGGCCCCGGGTTTCTTCTCCTTGATCAAAGATTCAAGTGCCATCTGGACAGTCTCTGTCCTGATATGCTTGCTACTAGTCACCAGATATCAGCTCGAAAAGTATTTGTGGCTCAAAGGCCATTGGAACAAGGATGCTCGAGGACAAGTTCCCCCCAAATATCCGTCCTTTATTCCGTATATTGGAAGCATCTTCTCTTTTATGCGGAACACTGGGTCGGTTTTCAAGCAAGCCACGTGGGTTATTCCATATTTGTTGGGATTAAATCGACAACTCATTACTGAGACTATGCCTTTATAGTACTTTTGACGGGGAACTGTCGGTAGCCAAGATTACCTGTCTTGGGATAGACTTGTATCTCTTCCAAGAGCGCGAAACTGTCAAGAGAATCTGGAGACAAAACAGCCTCTCTAGTCCCATCAGCATGTACATTTACGTATTGAAATATTTCTTGGGCATCCCGGAACCAGCCTTGTCAGTCTATCGAGCCGATGATTCAGGTCCGCTCTCCAAAGCGTACCCGCATAGCAATGTTGAGCCGCAGAACCGCGTCGATCATATTATCCATCATCAATATTTCCGGGCGTATAGCGGCCCTGGACTGGATCCAACAGTGAAGCGTTTCAAACACTCGCTCGACAGGAGGATAGAGGGCATGCACTGGGACGACAATTGGACACAAGAGGGCAATATCGAGTCCCTTTTCCAACACGTTGCAGCTGCGTCAGTGATTGAGTGCATCTTTGGGCCCGCCTTGCTTCGTCTGAATCCCAATTTTGTGCAAGATGTATGGAAGTTTGACGACTTTGTTCCGTGGTTCCCTCGAGCTATTCCAGCCTTTTTCATGCCCGAGTCGTATAGGCTGCGGGAGCGACTCAGAGGTCAGTTACAGCGGTGGTATCAATACGCGAGACTGCACTTTCAGGAATCCGACATTAATGAGGATGGTGACGGCGATGCCTTTTGGGGATCAGAGTTGATGAGAGAGCGACAAAGGACGTTGCGGCAGGTGCCACACCATGACGACTATGTCCTTGCTTCCATGGACATGGGTTTCGCCTGGGGGTAGGAATGGCGCCAAGCCATGTTTACTATACGAACCAAGGCTAATGTTTCCATAGTACGGTGGGGAATACTATTCCTGTCTCGATGCTTGCGACGATACACGTATACAAGGATCCGAGTCTCCTTGAGCGTGTGCGGAGAAGCATTGCCGAGACTCTGGGCCAACGCTCTCTCATGGACTTGGATCCTCGAGAACTGGCCGATATTCCGCTTCTATCATCCATATATACAGAGGTACTTCGTGTATACGTCAACAATTACTTTGTCGTTAGTTCGCCGCATCAAGATGTTGAGCTAGGGCAATGGCGGCTGCCCAAGGGCCAGATTGGCCTCCTCAATTCGAATATTTCCCAAATGGACAAGACCTTTTGGAACACCAAAGATGGCTTGTACCCAGTCGAAACCTTTTGGGCTGACCGCTTCATAATCGACCCGGCGGATGCATCGAGCGGACCCATCCTACCGGCGCTGAGGAAGACGTCACTGCGTGCCGAGCAGAGCGGCGACGGGAAGCCGTACTTTTCAACCGAGGGCATTGAGGGGTCCTGGTTTCCATATGGCGGTAGGTTTTACCCTTGGCGTGAAGAGTTGATTCGCCCAACGCAGTAATGTGTTGACTGATGAATGTAAAGGTGGCTACTCCATTTGTCCTGGTAGGTTCCTGGCAAAGCGGGCTGGTGTCTTTACCTGTGCCTATTTAGTGCACGGATACGATGTTGAAGTTGGGCAAGAGGAGATTCATCTCGACACTTGCAGGTTTGGACTGGGGATTGGAGCTTTGAAAAAGCCGATTCCCTTTCGGATTAGAAAGAGAAGGCTCGAGTCTGAAGCTGCATGTGTCAAGACGGAATGAGACTCTGGTTCGACTTTTTAGTCTCGCATAATCTTGAAACGCCTCGACTTGCTTACATCTTTAAAGTGGCCAGCTTGTGTTTTGTTGCTTCTTCTTGTGCAGAGGTCTATCTCGTTGGAGACAGTTTAGAGTATGAGCTATTTGTAATGACAGTTTCTGGGACGAGATTTCTGAAGATGGTCAATCATCCGCACACTTTTATCATTAGCATTTACTATTGCATATACCCAACTTTTAGTGCAGTTTAGAGCGAGTCGAAATAACTATGCCTTTTTATCAGCGACGATGCGCCGAGTCTATAATTGGCAGCCAGAGAGCTACATGACAATATAGTCACGTGATGCATATGCGAGCGACCACACGGATTATACAGTATGCTATTTATAATCAATACTACTTAAAGTCAATATATTAACTGCTGCTACTACTATGGATCACGTGGATTAGAGGGTCACGTGATATTGCTAGACTAGTAAAGGGCTCCTATAGTGGGAGCCCTCTTTTGCTTTTTTCTTACCTAAGTAACTATATATATACCGTAAAGTAGGATTATTACGATAATTATACTCT